>JAECMU010076110.1:0-16265 GCA_016106625.1 Dracogyra subfuscus
ATGGAGATTGTCATACAATCAAACATCAATACCATGGAGATTGTCATACAGTCTAACATCAATACCATGGAGATTGTCATGCAGTCTAACATTAATACCATGGAGACTGTAATGCAGTCTAACATTAATACCATGGAGACTGTAATGCAGTCTAACATTAATACCATGGAGATTGTCATGCAGTCTAACATCAATACCATGGAGATTGTCATACAGTCTAACATCAGTACCATGGAGATTGTAATTCAGTCTAACATCAATACCATGGAGATTGTCATACAATCTAATATTAACATCATGGAAATTGTCATGCAGTCTAACATCAATACCATGGAGATTGTCATGCAGTCTAACATTAATACCATGGAGATTGTAATGCAGTCTAACATTAATACCATGGAGATTGTCATACAGTCTAACATCAATACCATTGAGATTGTAATCCAGTTTAACATCAATACCATGGAGATTGTCATACAATCTAACATTAACATCATGGAGATTGTCATGCAGTCTAACATTAATACCATGGAGATTGTAATGCAGTCTAACATTAATACCATGGGAATTGTCATACAGTCTAACATCAATACCATTGAGATTGTAATCCAGTCTAACATCAATACCATGGAGATTGTCATACAGTTTAACATCAATACCATGGAGACTGTCATGCAACCTAACATCAATACCATGGAGATTGTCATACAGTCTAACATCAATACCATGGAGATTGTCATACAGTCTAACATCAATACCATGGAGATTGTCATACAGTCTAACATCAATACCATGGAGATTGTCATACAATCTAACATTAACACCATGGAGATTGTCATACAGTCTAACATTAACACCATGGAGATTGCCTAGAAGTCTAACATTTTCTATGGCACTTTTTTTTGCGGTGGACTATTATTTTGGTTTTGCCATAAATATTTTCTTAATTGCATGAATTATGAAACAAAACTGTATAAATATGACAGATCAGACAATAACTGAAATAAGATTAGCAACTGCATAGGCCAGAGCTAAATCCTGTCCATATCTAAATCAAGTTGTAATAATAACCATGTTAGCTACCCATCACACAGCTACAGTATAAAATCATTACATCATCAATAATATGACCACCATGATGACAGACTGCAACCACGTATTTGCAAAATGATCAAAGACTTCAAATAAAACCATAACAAGTAAATATTACCACCATAAAAACAAAATCTAACTCTTTGAATTGTGCCACCTTATAAAACACTTAAAAATGGCTTTTCTTGCTCCATTATTTGTACGTAATAGAATCTATCACCATTATGAGGTGTAGATAAGGCAATTGCAACCCACACAAGAAATTGCTTTTTGTGAGGGCCAAGGTTCACTGAGGGTTGGAATTGACTTATCTATACCTCACAACGGTGATTGATTCTACTATTGTCCATTTAATTACAGTAACAAAACATTAAGTCTGTCAGCTATGTTTGTTGATTCCAGAACGATTCATAAACACTTCACCAATACCAACTCATTTTATCATTATTATACAAATTTGTGTTTGTTTGTTTGTTTAACGACGCACTCAACACATTATAAGTACGGTTATATCGGCGTCGGACATATGGTTATGTCGAGAAAACCCCAGTGGTTAGCTGACGGGGCATTATTATACAAAACATACAGTGTAACATCTGAACCATCAGTAAGCATTTCAACACAATTCTGAAGACCAAAAGGAGTTATGATGTACATCATCATAAAACATGAGTTATGTTGTCAGGCATATTTAGAAATCATCTAGGCCTTGGTCAAAAAGTGTATCTAGCACATCAAGCAAAACTTGAATAATTCAGTCCAGTGGACAAGAATATAGGACTTACTTCTTCGTAAATTATTTGGATAGAAAAGTGACTTCTCTCCAATTTGTCAGTCTCCCTTGAACCCTGCTTGCATGTCTATGAAGTAACTGAACCTTCAATAACAGACTACAATTATTTCTTTATCCAGCAATCATAATCAAGTCCTTGAAACTGATAGCACAGTTAAGTGCAGCCATGTAACTAATTGTGTGGTTAAAAGCCATGTCATTTTGTAACACAGCGCCAGATAGAGTGAAAGGCTGGAGCCTGGAGTACTTCTCTATGACTCCAGGCATCCTGATAGACATGATGACAAGGAATTACTGACAGAATCACAAACTCTGATACAAATTGACCATCTTAATTGTAATATACCAGAAGTCTATTAAAACAGAATATACGCACACGTACATAGAGGTTATTACCAGAGTGTTTTTCGGTATTGTCAATATCATATATTAGGAATAAATTTTTTATTATGCGAGCATAATACATTATTTTTATTCCTAATATATGATATTGACGATACCAAAATACACGAGGGTAAAATAATCTCTTTATCATATAATCTCAAGCTTTACATAACATGTTTTTGTAAACTGTAAAGCAACTTTAATTCCAGTCAGATAAATTACTGGATATTCAAATGATGTAAGAATATATGGCGCATTTTATTTTTTAATGGAAATGACGTCAAACTCGAATGATGTCATTTTGGATGTCCTTACAACAAAACAAATTAGGGCCTAACGTTTTTTGTTTTCTGAACGCTGGACAGCTTTTAGTGTCAAATTGCCACTGAAATGTTTTTATTTAAGGAATATGAATGCATATGTCAATTATGGAGTGTCACCAAAGTACGTTTGCATAAATGTCAATAAACCTAGTGCCGTAACCTCGATTAATTTACATCTAATTTGCAAAGTTATCAAATTCTTAAAGTATGTGATCAAGAAAAATATCACATACTTTGACTGCACTGAAAATGTAAGATATTATATGATAAAAAGGTATATCGAAGACGTATGAACATGTATATATATAAACATAAAGTGCTGAATTCAAGAAGCCAGTTTTTGTCTTACACACATTAACTACAAACATTTACAATGATTTAACACCATGCAGCGTTTAAGAAAAAACAGCTTTCATAATTTCGGCCCATTATGTTCATACATCTTAAAGGGACTGAACCTAGTTTTTAAACACTAAGGCATATTTTTACCTAAACCCTAGTAACAACCCACAACAATGGTAACTAAGTTTGATTAATTTACAAACCTGTAACAAATTTGGATAGAATAGACTGTGATGTTGAAATACCCTTAAAATAGACTAAATCGTGATTCAATAAGCATTACTTTTCAACGCACGTGCATTTTTAAAAATATGAAAAATGCAGTATGTGGTATTAAGAACACCAGGAGGACCAGAAACACTTTGGGTTTATGGAAATGGATAATCTAAACAATAAAATGTAAGTAATGTTTGATTTCAGTGATCATAATAGTAAAAAATATGCTTTAGTGTTTAAAAACCAGGGTATGTCCCTTTAATTGTAATATTGCAAAAGTCTATTATACACATATATAGAACACACACACACACACACAAACATGCACGCACACATATACACAGTGACATACAAGCACACACACACACACACACACACGCACACACACACACTTACATGTGCATGTATAAGCACACATACATGTACACTGTAAACACACTATACATTAGCAGGTAAGGAAAGTATAGAACATTTTCCATAATGACACCTGAGAACAATTTAGACTGATTATTTGGTGTTCGACATGTGGTTATTTAACAGAAACAGAAAGACAGAACACTTGCTGCTGCTGCTGCTACTGTCCAAACTTTCTGCCAGAAAATAATTTAAGGGTACGTATTAATTACGTCATGATAAAACCAAGAGACCATAAGTGCCCCCAGCTATTAGGTAGTTATTAGTTTGAAATTGGTCACTGCATTCCATATGTCTGACGCCATATATCCATAAATACAATGTGTTGAGTGTGTCGTTAAATAAAGCATTTATTTTTATTTTTCCATTACACATACTGTGACAAATGTTAAATATCAGTTCTCTTACTATAATCTTTGTAAAAATTAAAGCTGCTATGTCTGGAATATTTTTATTATTTAAGCATTTAGAACAGTTAATCCAGTCACATTTGGTGCATATACTGTAAACCGTGAAAACAATGTGTGCGTATAATTTTTGCGTCGTTCGCGTCCAACCTTATGTCGCGAAATTAATACGCACGCACTATTTTCCAGTTTGAAGTGTGCTTAAAGTGATGTCTCGATTTTCTAGTAAACCATAAAGGAAAACACAAACACCTTTCGTTTTCTGCAAATAGCGATACATGTTGCAACAACAAATTTCCAAGCGCATTTGATAAACATTTTGTATTTATTTCATGTATATCAGTACTCTCGTTGCAGAAATGAAATTCAAAATCATGAAAAAATAAGATGTTGATTGAACAAGCTAACATACACTGCGACTAATTTGTTTTGTTTTGAAATATTTTATAAGCACAGCCTATACACGAGCTCTCCTTGATGGCAACTAATCATTAATTGGTTTATGTCACTTCAATCGATGGCGACTAATTGTTTATTGTTTTATCTACCAAAGGGTGTTAGCGGTTAACAACTGAAGCAGTGAGTTGTGATTCTAATACAGGTGAGGTGGGTAGGGCCTAATCCCCTCTATAGCCTCTGTACCAGGCACAATTGCTTGATGTAGGATAAAACAATATTGATTTACTGACAGTAACTTAATAACAATTACAGTGAGATGTCTTTATCCACTTTTTGGTTTAGATGTCAACGGTCGTTTGCAAAATGTACATGTCGCGAACATGCGCTAAGGTATACATTCGCGAAAAAAACACGTCGCAATATTAATACGGTTTACAGTAACTCGCCACACTCAGCATTGGATTCACTATGCTGGCATTTCCAAGTTAAAAATAAACCCGGTATTTTGAAAGTGGGACACTTTTGTCGGGCCGACAATGGGCTAAAAATAGTACGGATCAGCTATTGTTGCATTACAAAAACCGAGCAGTCAATTTTAGCAGACACTCATGTCGATGTTCTAAACATCGGACTCATACCTGTTTAAACACTGTTATGCTAATTTTTATTATTCACTACAACTTAAGAATTTTAGGGTTTTAAAGACTTTAAGAGTATCTTTATATAAAAACAACACAAAAACAAAATAACAATCAAGATTAATTTTCACAGTCTTATTGTTACTAATATCCGTATAAATACAAGTTAACTGTTTTATTAAGCACTTTTATAATATCTGAATTATCACTTTTAAAATCCTTCTGTACTACGGTAATATAGGATGTCCAATTAGTTTTGTATAGACCACACCACAACACACATTATAAAAAGGTGTGTGAGTCCAGTGTTTAGAATGCCACCATGCGTGTCTGCTGAAATTTGCAGTTAACATGCGTTCGGTAATGGTGAGCATTGTTCGAACTGGCTAGTAAGCATTTGACGATATGCGTTAATGACGACAACTCGCGAGTGAATGAAAAGTGCAGTTATGCTTGTATTTGAACTTAGAACTTGAATGTATACGATTGAAACCAGACATAGCAGCTTTAAACAGAAAAATCATAATGTATTCGTCAGTTTCCAAGATTTGAAGGTACTAAATTTTACTCTCCGTACAAACCCTTTGGTAGAAAGCCTCAAGTACTGCCACATAAACTGTTCCTATCTGTAAAGCAGCAATGATAATTTATGTGCACTTTCCTATAAGACAAGACAGCACATACCACAGCTTTAATGTACAAGTTGTAGGCCACTGGTTGGGATTGGGAGAAACCTCAAGTCAACTGATGGTGATTAATCCTTCTACATCCCACGTAATGATCAGGGCCCCTGCTTATAAAACTTTTAGAGTCCAGACTCAATCTCTAATGATGTCACACACATACAATTTGTATGGTGTTGCCATGACGTTATTGTCTCAGACTCTATTAGAGTCTCGAGTCTACGACTCTAAAAGTTTTATAAGCACCAGACCTGATTCACTTGTATAAAACGCATAACAGCAGGGGATACTTTGTTCAATACTACTGTGTCACAATTTACTGTGCAAATTCCACAAAAATAAACATTAATTTTGTTTAAAGACACCACTAGAGCACATTCATTTATTAATCATCAACTGTTGGATGTCAAACACTTGACAATACATACAGTATCCTTTTATATACCAGTATAACACTAGCTGGGAAGAAGGTAAAACAATCAATAGGAGAATGGGTCCAGTGAAGGGAATTGAACATCAATACCACGACACCTCAGGGATCACGACACAATTGGGAAATGGTCATAAATTAGTGGGTACAGTTAACTTATGTAACTAATTTTCAAAGTGATAAGCAACAGTTATTAATCATAATTTTGGAAACAAAAACAAATGCTACCTAAACAGGCAGGTTAACATTTTACTCTTTAAAATTGAGGCCAATCATAAACCATGGCAGTGTTGAAACAGATCAAACAAGAAGATATTTGTTTTCAGAATGGCCTTGACCACAGTATTCATTTAAGTACGTTGTTTACTAATAAGTGAACTATTTTTGTCATAATACTTGATTTTTAAGGAATAGATTAGTGATGAGCCATTTAGTCTGGCAGCCGGATGATCAGGTATTGATTAAGTTTGGATATGCAACCCAATCCAAACAATTTATGAATTTGTAAATGAACTATCAGCTTGGATATATCTATAGCTGCCCATGATTTCCATTTGCCACGTGCAGACTGAAATAGTTTTAATTGGTTTTATTAGTACATGACTGTCAACTAATCTGTTTATATTCATCTCAGGTTTCCAGTATGCAATTACAAAACAGTTTTATAACATCCTGATACCATCCGTGCCCGAGGTACATGGCACCAGGTAATCATACCCCATTTGGGGTTATATTCTTCTGAGACACACTCATAATCACATGGGCTTTAGTGTGGGGAAGCTCAGTTTAGGGTCCACTCTCCATTAAAGCAATTTCATTAGTTCATCAATATCGTGCATATGCTTTTTTTTTTTTACTTTTTTTTTTAATGTGCACATTCAGAGCAAGCTGTTATAGCACACGCCTGTCTTGGGCACACACCTCAGCTATCTGAGCTGTCTGTTCAGGACAGAATAGAAATTAGTGGGTTAGTTGTTATGGTTAGTGAAAGAGAAAAGAGGGTGTAGCGGCCATATACCTACCCATTGAGTCCTTAAAAACTCGCTCTAGGTGGGAGCCGGTACCGGACTGCGAACCCAGTACCTACCAGCCTGTTGTCCAGCGACTTAACCGCTAGGCCACCGAGGCCGGTGTGCATATGCACTGTATCTTTTCTATGTATACTATGCCTTTCTGCATTGATCAATGAGTTATGTTTCAGCATCATCATGTGACATGTTCCCTTATTGGGACCCACCCCTCAAGCATCTTGGGGGGGGTGGGGGAAATGGAAATATTTTATTTAACGACACACTCAACGCATTTTATTTTACCGTTATATGGTGTCAGACATATGGCTAAAGACCATATAGATATTGAGAGAGAAAACCTGCTGTCACCACTTCATGGGCTACTCTTTTCGATTAGCAGCAAGGGATCTTTTATATACACCATCCCAGACAGGACAGCACATACCACAGCCTTTGATATACCAGTCTTGGAGGGGAGGGGAGGTCAGACTAAATTAACAAAGTTTCCATGTGTCAACAAAGCTTCCTACAAAATGTGCTTGAAATTAGGCAAGTAGTTTTAGAGAAAAGGTTGAAAATGTGTTAAATTAAGCATGTGAGACAATGAATGACGCATGATGGTAGACAAAAACAGATCACAAAAGGTTACTGAGCCTTCAGCTCAATGGACAAAAACAGATCATGATTTATGTTACTAAGCCTTCAATTCGTAGGTGTGACCTAAAAACAAAAGGCCTACAGCTAGTACAGTAATAATAATATGGCTATATAGGGCTGACCCAACGGAATAATTCTGATCTGACAAATAAAACTTTGTACTATATACTCCAACTGTTAAAACTGAATAAAATCAAGAGAGAAAGAAAAAAGTAATTAAAAGAAAATAGTAATAATAATAATAAATTAATAATGATAAAGTGAAACCTCGCAAAACAAAATCCTCTGTAAATTGGAATCCATCAAATTGTGATATTTTTCAGTCCCTTTTCAAATATCACTACAAAAGATAAAACTGGATGTTTTACTTGGTGCCTTGTGTGTCTGGTTTACAGGAGTTTCACTGTACATGTAATATTTTTAATAATAATTAAAACATTTTTATAAAAAATAAAACACTTGTTGGAAAAACTATCAAAGGTGATCAATGCTGCCTGATGTAAACGATTCCCAAAGAAGATACCTCCCACACACGTGCCACCGATAACCAGTGTAAATACGCTAAACATGCTGCTGTGTCATCCAATATAGAAAACAGAAATATGGTATCTCTTATGCAATATGGTAAAAACATTACATACAAGAACCTAACTAAATCAATAATTTTCGCACAAGTTAAGATGAAAAATGCTTTTGACTCTACATGTCACCGAGAAGAATATGCCCCAGGTGAAATATAATATAAATCAGGTGAGTAAATCCAATTAAATAAGACTACAGTCAGTCATTACAGGGTATGCACTTTGGTTTTTGACTGGCCTATCGGGCCACTCACAGCAACTCTGACTCGCCCGTTCAACTTTGGAATGGCCCGTGATCGAATTTCGTTAAATACCCCAACTTACTTAAATTGCACTTTAAAAACTTTATCATGTCATACAAACAATAATAAAAACACAAAAGAAGAAAACAGAACTTGTTTCAGTTTTATTACAAATTGTGATTATTATGTTGTCACGGGACCAACACAATCAAACATCAGGAATGTTTTACCAAAGGCTCGGTCTTGGAATAAATAAGATGCTATATTATGGGCGTATGACGAGACGTTAAAAAAACTAAAAACTAACCCATCATCTATCTATACAAAACATAATCACATCCAATAGAGAAATAAAAACACAACACAAGTTAAAGGCTATTGAATTATGAAACTGATATTAATGATAACAATATTACTAAATCATGCAAAGTTAAACACTATAATAACATAGTAGAATAGTGTGTCAATATCATACAATAATGTGAGCTAGTGTCATTCATTAATATGAGCCAATATCAAACAGGGAACTTAATTATTACTAAAACCTGACTGTTTAAAAAGCTACACAGACTCAGGGTGCAGCACATGTTCAGTGGATGTATGCACATGCAAAAAGATTGAACAAACAACAACAACTTGTTTGTTGTTAGGTCACTCACAACATCGTGAGTTACCTGTCAAGAATTCAGTTACTTCGAAGTTCCTACAACATTCACACGTGGGCAGGCAATGATAACTAATATTGACATCATTCGCAGTGACGACTGGGTCTTTGGTATAGTAGATTCGGTATATGCCATAAGAAACGAAAACATTCCAATACAATGTAACTGCGGAAAACCTCAGCTCATAAACTAAATCTTTCTCCAAAACATACCGTAGCAGAATGTAACAAGTTGTTCCATTTGTAACTATATGGAAGGTAAAGACAGTCATGGGCGAGGTATTCCGATTGCACCTATGAATACATTTACGTGGCCGAAGTTTTTCGAATACATAATCAAAACCGGCCAAGGCATTCCGGATGTTTTTAGAATGTTCGACAGACTGGGGAAGTGGACGCTGTTAAGTCCTATATGGGTTTGGATGTGCAGATACTAATAGAAAACCAGTTGAAAACAATAAATTAAAAAAGTAACTTTCCGATCTCTTACAAACATTAGCTATTTGCATTTTGATAATACAATATGCGGAAGATTTTGGTCGCCAGGTGGACGATATGTGATATTTTGACTTGTCTAATGCTATTTTGACTCGCCATGGGCTAATGGGCGACCGTAAAGTGCATTCTACTTAACCAAACCAAGTCGACTATATAAGGCTGGCATAGGTCAGCCGTGTGATTATATACAGAATCAGAGTCTGATGCAGAACAGTCAGTTGGTGACTGATTTAAGTAATTGCAAGGTCGACCTGAGCTAGGCTTTAAAGTGAAATGCTACTGTCACACACAGTGTCGTGATATTTCACAGCGGTAGACTCATTAACTAGCAGAACAACAGTGGCGTGACATCACTAATGATAGGTTTAGAACTAAAACATACAGTGACGTAACAAAAACTGTCCGTCAATATAGGCTATTGCCATAGTTTGTTTTTAGTTTTCAAAACTTGTTTTTCATATATAATTTAGGTTTGTGTCAACATAGGAAAAAAGAAAACAATTTTTGCAAACAGAGATGATGTTTTGTGAAATTAAATAAAATTCTATAAAAAACTGTATAATTTAAGGAGACTGATGTACTTTTATGTTAGTCCTATTCATATGTAATAAAATATCATATATCTTCAACCTATGCAATTGCCTGCGGCAATCAGCAAAGTTGTGGAGATAGCCGTGGAGTTTTTTGCTCTCTGCAGCATTTTGTTTTCCCGTGGACTATACTGGATAAAAAATACATGTAAATTGCCAGCATTAAGCATCAACTAGGCTATTTGCCCAACTGCCAAATGCAATTTAAAGTAAAATTTGACAAAGATATGTCATAACAATTTTGTCAAAAAGCTAATTCAAAAACTGTGTATATCATTAAATTGTAGATGAATAGCTACATGTATTTTTTAAAATATGCTTTCTCAGAGTACTCTGGTAATGCAATATATGAAGAGTTTAGGCACAAAATGCAATATATCCGTTTTTTACTTTCAATAAAAGTGATTTTTTGTCATTTGGCGTGTATCACATTTTGCTTTTAAAAAACCCCAGGATTTACCCAATACAATTCCATAAGGACCTACGATTAGCCCTTACTAACATACAATAATGGCTTTAACTAAAAACTAGAAGGAAAATGGTTTATATCGTGTTTTGTGCTTGAACTCTTTATATGTTCCCTACCATGCCGAACAAAAAATATTTATCTTCTAATTTCATGGGCCTTACTTTGTAAGCAAGAGGTAAATCACCATGAAATTTCAGATCAATATCTTAAGGCATTGTGAAAAAAGGTTTGGAAAACTAATTTTCATCTCTCCTAAGTTCAAGGGCCATAACTGATCAAAACTGATCTGTAACAGAACCTGATAGGGCTATATCCATAATTTTAGCTCAGTATCTCAAGTTATTTTGGAAAAAGGTTCAGAAGGATCTATAGACAAACAATGGATGGTAGGTGAAAAAGCTAGTCAAAGAAGTGATTCACTGAGGGGGTTTGATCCTACAACCACATGACTTTAAACAAGCACTAGACCGTTACTAGATCCCACCACCCACCACACAACTTTCAGAGATCCTTGTATGTTGTGAGTAAACCTGTGGAATACTAATTACAGGCATCTGTCTGGATAGGGTGCTTACAAGCTAGTCTGGCTGTAGAAATGTTCACATAAAAATACCTTTTGTTGCTATATTCTGAAAAAAAGGAGCTTATATGTAGCAGCAGACTTCTTCTCTAAAGCTTTAGATGTGTCTAATACCCAGCAGCTATTGACTAAATCGAATGGTCAAACGTTCCTTTGATCCGACACTTAGCATACCTTTACCGGGCAATTTATAGCAAGCAAAGAATCCACTAGACCACCTTATCAAACCATTGCAATAATGTAAGACGATAAAATAATGTTTTAGTTTCATTTGTGGTACATGTACATAGACAGTTTATAATCCACACTCGACAATCATTGAATAAGGAAGTTTGTTTAATGGCACCTGAATACACTATTTAATCACTGACTAAGAAGGGTTTTATTTAACGACACACTCAACACATTTCAATTATGGTTTTATGGCGGCTTAGGTTTATGTTAAAAGCTTGTTTTATTTAACATCACTAGAGCGCATTGATAGACATGTATTAATAATCAGCTATTGAATATCAATCATTTGGTAATTTGTATAGTCTTGAAGAGGAAACCCGCTATATTTTAGTCCAATGGATCCACCAACTGGGATCAATCCTAGACCGACTGCACACGAAGTGAGTACTTTACCACTGGGCTGCACAGGGCTTCTAGAATTTTAATAAAATCCACCAGCCATGGGATCAGTAATTATAAAAAATATACTAGCTAGGATTAAAAATTCACTAGCCTTATTTTACTTCAAGGTAATACAATTTTACTAAATAATAGTAATAATCAGATATGTCACCTAAAGAGGGAGAGCAAGCTTAAAACAACTAACATTAGGGGATTGGGGTGGGGCAGGATATTCATATTTACAAAATAAGACTAAGTGCAACATCCGATCATTTGTTTTCACTAGCCGTCTGGTATGGCAGTAGTAGTTATTTACTAGCCCAACATTGAATATCACTAGCCATGGAAGTTGGGCTACCATAATCTAGAAGCCCTGGCAGCATGTTAAATGTTACTAGCTATTTGGCGAATTTGATCAGAAAATCTGTAGCCAAATTCAAGTAACATTTTGCAAAAACATAATTATTTTTTCAAAACCTATACACATACAATGACACAATTTTCAAATGAGCTTTTAGGCACATTGGTATGACATATATTTGTCAAATTCAACTTGAGATGACATTTGGTAATTGGGCAAATGACAGCTTACACCACACAGATAGAGAGAGGGAAAAATTCACTGATTTAACACAATGGGCCACTCTTTCAGATTAAAGGCAAGGCATATTTAAATGCAGTATCCCATATAGGACAGTACATACCATAGCCTTTGTTAATGCAGTTGTGGAGCACTAGCTGCAACAAGAAATTGCCCAATGGACCCACCAAAGGAGATCAATCCTAGACCTCTAGAAAACATAATATCATAGAGTGTGCAAACAGACATCAAATATGACATCAAAGTGCTTACATGTAGGCATAAAACATGATATCAAAGAGCTTGCATGTAGGCATTAATTATAACATCAAAGTGCATGCATGTGGGCATAAAACATGATATCAAAGTGCATGCATATAGACATCAAATATGACATCAAAGTGCTTACACATAGGCATCAACTATGACATCAGTTCTTAAATATAAGCATCAAATATGACATCAAAGTATGTGCATGTAGGCACACAATATGACATCAAAGTGCTTGCGCATAGGCATCAACTATGACATCAGTGCTTAAATATAGGCATAAAATATGACATAAAAGTTCATGCATATAGACACGGAACACAGCAGCTAATGTGTCTTGTAACCCATACATGTACATATATTCCATTCACACAAGTCACTGTCATCTATTTATAAATTAGATGTAAAACATTTATGCATATTTTCTTGTCAGGCATGAACTGTGTGTGCATAAATTATTAATAGATAAACTCAGAAATGTTCTGACATAAAAGGACACTGAAAAGTCAAGGCCATTCTGGTTACACTGAGGTGATTTGTCAACAATGTTGAGAATCAAAACAATTCTAAACCGAACAGCATTACAATTGTCATTTTGTTTCTGTGCAAAACCATAATTAAATTCTGTATTCACTATTTTAATTTAATTTTTTTTTTAATTAAAACATTTAATTTAGTCTCAACTTACAACATAGTTCTACAAAGTAAATACCACACACAAACAAGTGACAGTACAATGAGGACAGTAATAACCTTTACACATGATCGGACAACACAGATGGCCAAATAAAATTAAATGTATAAATATTCATGCAATATTTTTATGGCACATTTTACTGGTACAACTGTCATACATCATTGCTTTTAAAGGAAATCGGATAAAGTCTGACCAAATTTTAACTCAAACGTACAGTGGGACATGTGACAGCTGGGCAGCCAATATAAACACCATTCTACGGACTCTTGATTATACTTTACATGCAGGACACACAGTGATCTTATAAAACTAATACTAAGTCATGTTAACAAGTTCGTTTTGTTTAACGACACCACTAGAGCACATTGATTTATTATCGGCTACTGGATGTCAAACATTCGTTAATTCTACCAGAGGAAACCAGCTACATTTTTCCATTAGTAGCAAGGGATCTTTTATTTGCACCATCCCAAAGACAGGATAGCACCTACTACAGTCTTTGATATATAACAGTCGTGGTGCACTGCTTAGAATGAAAAATATCCCAATGGGCCCATCAACGGGGATCAATCCTAGACAAGGGCGGGAAAATGCTTGCTTGATGCATGGTCGGTCTAGGATCGATCCCCATCGATTGGCCTATTGGGCTATTTCTTGCTCTAGCCAGTGCACCACAACTGATATATCAAAGGACGTGGTATGTGCTATCCTATCTGTGAGATGGTGCATATAAAAGATCCCTTATTACTAATGAAAAAACATAGCAGGTTTCATCTTCTGTGTCAAAATTACCAAATGTTTGACATCTAATAGCCAATGATTAATAAATCAATGTGCTCTAGTGGTATCATTAAACAAAACAAACTTCTTTTTTTCGATTCTAGACCAACTGCATATCAAGTGAGTGCTTTACCACTGGACTATGTCCTGCCCTATACTAAGGCATGTATGATATATCTGATGTTATGCGAGGATCAACCATTAGTTACCTCAAGTGTAATTGGTTTTCAACAACTTGAAACACCAAATAAAAAAAGTTTTTTGTTGTTGTTTGTTTGTTTGTTTAACGATGGACTCAACACATTATAATTACGGTTATATCGGCGTCGGACATATGGTTATGTCGAGAAAACCCCCAGTGGTTACCTGACGGGGATCGATCCTAGACCGACCGCACATCAGGTGGGCACTGTACCACTGGGCTATGCTGCCCGCACAAATAAAAAAAAAAACTACTGATGCAGAAATGTTGTTTTGTTTTTTGTTTGTTTGTTTGGGGTTTTTATTATTATTATTGTTTTTTTTCCACATGTGTGCATAATCTCAAGTATGAATAAAACAATGGAAGCATTTTTAAAATCTGCATTGATAGTTCTAAATAAACTTGAAAGATACATCTGTTATATAGCTGTTGTTCCCCCCCCCACCCCCAACTATTATCAGAATTAATTAATTCAACTTTTAAACTGAAAACACTGTATTTTACCCACATTCAGGACTTCACATTTCATGGTAATGATCCTTTCCAGTACCGGTACCGTATTGGTAAAATAATAGAACTATAAAAAAAACTGGTTCCCACAATTATTACATCGAGTACGACAATTCATCAAAAATAATATACGTACATTTTTTAAAAAATATTTCCCAATAAGTTCCCAAGATCACAAGGCACGGAACGGAACAAGTGTTTCCCATAAAATCTGAAATCCTATGACCAGACATTTAATAACAGTAATACATCCAAATGGGCGTCTTAGCTGAAACAGGTGGAGATAACTTTATTACAGATGGCGAGACGATCAACAGGGTCCCAGAAACCTGGTTTGTCTCTGACTGGCTTCAGGTTATAAGCGACCAAATGAGTGACTTGAAATTACGTATCAGTTTGTTTTAACAGCAAAGTAATATTTTAAATATCAGAATGTGTTTTGTTGCATTTTTCTTAATGTCTGTCTAATTGAGAAAAGTACATTTAAAAAATTGGGTGGCAATGTTGAGTTTTTATGTGGCAAAGTGTACCCATGCACACATTTTTATACAGTGTCAATACGAACGCATTGAGTACTGTAAACCGTATTAATATTGCGACGTGTTTTTTTCGCGAACGACCGTTGACAGCTCCAAAACATAAAAGTGGATAAAGACAGCTCACTGTAATTGTTATAAAGTTACTGTCTGTAAATCAATGTTCTGTTGTCCTACATTAAGCAATTGTGCCTGGTACAGAGTCTATAGAGGGAATTAGGCCCTACACACCTCACCTGTATTAGAATCACAATTCACAGCTTAAGCGGTTAACCGTTAACACCTTTGGTAAATAAAACAACAACCAATTAGTCGCCATCGATTGAAGCTACATAAAACAATTAATGATTAGTCGCCATCCAGGAGAGCTCGTGTATAGGCTTTGCCTGTTGAGTGAATCTTTTTGTGAATTTTATTTTCAATAAAGTATTTCAAAACAAAACTTTAAGCACACTTCAAACTGGAAAATAGTGCATGCGTATTAATTTTGCGACATATTGTTGTACGCGAACCGACGCGAAATTTATACGCACGCATTTTTTTCACGGTTTACAGTATTATACAAAATATATATTTATTCCCTTTACTGTTACTGTGTTTTCCACCATATCTAAGTATATAAAATACTAGACCACCCTGTGTAGAGCCGTCGTCACTATATAT
>JAECMU010076145.1:0-18853 GCA_016106625.1 Dracogyra subfuscus
TCTTAGCACCCTGAAACATCAAACAACAGACGAGATCAGTTATATTATTACACCGTGGTTCTTAGCACCCTGAAACTTCAAACAACAGACGAGATCAGTTATATTATTACACCATGGTTCTTAGCACCCTGAAACATCAAACAACAGACGAGATCAGTTATATTATTACACCATGGTTCTTAGCACCCTGAAACATCAAACAACAGACGAGATCAGTTATATTATTACACCGTGGTTCTTAGCACCCTGAAACATCAAACAGACGAGATCAGTTATATTATTACACCGTGGTTCTTAGCACCCTGAAACATCAAACAACAGGCGAGATCAGTTATATTATTACACCGTGGTTCTTAGCACCCTGAAACATCAAACAACAGACGAGATCAGTTATATTATTACACCGTGGTTCTTAGCACCCTGAAACATCAAACAACAGACGAGATCAGTTATATTATTACACCGTAGTTCTTAGCACCCTGAAACATCAAACAAATAAACAATACAAAATCAGTTATATTAATTTATAACAATGTTTTTACTGAAACATTGTATAATATTTCATTTGAGAGAAATAACAGAAATACAGAACCATTACCAACACACCAATGCAATTATTCTATTCTATTATAACAATAGCTCATTCAAATGTATTAGTATTTTAGTCTTTAGTATTTTAGAACAGATTTGTAAAGTCTTCCCATACCACCATAAACATAATAGCATCGATAATGAAAATAAACATTTTACTTACCATATTTGACTGAACCCTCTTCCCAAACTTGGAACCTCTTTCATAGATATACTGGCCCTAAAAATAGTAAACACTTTAGTAGAAATTGTCCAGAAAATTCAAATCCCATTCTATAGCTATATCTAAAACCCAGTGCATTTTAAAGTTTTTATCTTTTAAAAAGAAAACGTTTTATTTAACGACGCACTCAACACGTGTCAGATATATGGTCAAGGACCACACAGATACTGAGAGAAAAAACACGCTGCGCCACTTTATGGGCTACTCTTTTCAATCAGCAGCAAAGGATCTTGCACCATTCCATAGTACATACCACAGCATTTGACATACCAGTCATACTGCACTGGCTGGAACAAGAAATGGCCCAATGGAGTCACCAATGGAATTCTTATCTTATGCAAGAACTCCTTATCCAGTCGACTCCATCAGCTTAAAGTTAACAACGAGCACTTGAAATAGCTGTGATATAAATTTGTATCAGTTGGGGGCTTTATGAATGACTGTTTTTGCTGTTGAATAACAATTGCTTTTAAAGCGACATACCCTAGTTTTAAAAAACACACATTCGTCTAAGAAGTAATAGACATGCTCTAGTTAATTTTGATGACATTTCTCTGTTTAAACATCACAGACTTCAGCTTCTCTCATTTATAACCATCTCCAAATGTGTGCTGCAGATTTATAGGTTAACTAAACTTAGTGTCCATTTTTATGGGCTAATTTGTGTTTTTTTATGGCAAAAGTTACTAGTTTAAATTGTGGTAGGCATTTCTAAAGGTGAGCATTTTGCTAATGACAAAAACATTTTAAAACTGCTGTAAGTAATTCTTAAGTGTTGCATCTCTATTTCACTACACATTGTGTATCTCTATGAAAAATCTAGTTAAAATATGTCGTAAAAATGAAGTTAAAATACTTACTGCTTGATCTGAGCCAACAAATGATATGGCCTTGATATCAGGATGATCACAAATGAAGTTCACAGCTGAAGAACAGGCAAAGTAAAATCATCAAAAAACTTAAAACAGGATTTTATTTTCAAACTACTGAAAGGAACTAAACACCTACATGTACAGTTAATAGCTGTCCATCACTTTTTAATTTTAAGTCTCAAGAGCTTTACCCCACTGAAACCAAGGATATTACTACAGTCAAACAACTTATGTTTATGTCTACCAGTTAAAGTATTAGATATTTGAAGACAACTTTGCAAGAATTCTTACAATTAATCTTGGGGATGGAGGGAGGCACATTACTGACTGCTACTAAAACCCTCTAAATCCTTTACCATAGTAAACCAATGTTTAAGTGAATTAAATAGTTACCGTCATGTTTTCCATGAATAACGTTAATAACTCCATTTGGGAAGCCAGCCTCCTTGGCGAGTTGCACCAACATCATCAATGCTCCAGGGTCACGCTCTGACGGTTTTAACACAGACGTGTTACCAACAACTGTGGCCATCGGAAACATCTGGAATGACAAACAAAGAAGTGAAAATTCATATATTATAAAATATTCAGGATTTAAATTATTTGTAACATCTCTGTTTGATTACCTGTTCTAATAATGACATCCTCCAAAGCTGTTGAGAGTGTCATTAAATATAAAGTTTTAATCAAAACATTTCAACAACTTTCAACACAATTTCATCAAACTGGATATCATTTTCATGCTGACAAGCAGTTTTAATAATTTGAATAGTCATTATTAAGAAAAAAAGACTTTCCACCTGGCACTTACTGTGCATGTCTGCAGTATCTGACCACTGATGTGTTTGTAAAGACAATCGAAGTTGTTAAAGTGGACACAAAAAAACAAAATTACTTAAAGTTTGTTTTATTTGATGACATTACTAGGACATAAAGAATGAATGAATGAATGAATGAATGAATGTTTGTTTAACGACACCCCAGCACAAAAATACATATCGGCTATTGGGTGTCACAAATGGTAACGGACATAAAGATGTATTAATAATCAATTACTGGAAGAAAACATTTGATAATTCGAACACCTTGTCTTAGAGGAAAGCTGTTAGTTTTCTTTTAACAACAAGGTATCTTTTATATGCAATTTCCTAGACAGGATAGCTCCTTTGTGGAGCACTGATTAACAGGAAAACTGTTTGAAGAGACCACTTAACCACTCTCTCTAATCATCTTATCTAGTACAAACTGAGCTATATATTCCAGCTGCCTGACTAAAGGTTTTTTTAATTAAAGAAAAGTCTGTGATAAAGATACAGTAACGTACCCACAGTGGAATCATGGCTGGGAAGTTGAACGGTGTGATTCCAGCAGTGACTCCTAATGGCAGACGGAATGTTAAGGTGTCCATGTCTTTGGCAATACCCGATAACGACTCCCCTAGCTGCAGGTTGGTGATACTGCAGCAGTGCTCCACAACCTCTGAAAATAAATACAAGAAATAAAGAAAGAAGGAAGGAAATGTTTTATTTAATGACTCGCTCAACACATTTTATGTATGGTTAAATGGCATCAGACATATGGTTAAGGACCACACCGATATTAAAGAGAGGAAACCCGTTGTCGCCACTTCATGTGCTACTTCTTTTTATTAGCAGCAAGGGATTTTTAATATTGTACCATCCCACAGACAGGGTAATACATACCACAGCTGTTAATAAACCAGTCGTGATGCACTAGCTGGAATGGGAAATAGCCCAATGGGCCCGCTGACAGGGATCGATCTTAGACCAACTGTGCATCAAGGAAACACTTTACCACTGGGCAACGTCCTGGCTCACAAGTAGTAAATATAACATTCTGGTGAGAAGAATCAATTTAAAAAAACGTTTGTAACTATTGGTATTACAAGAAAAATAGGAAACCAAATGATCTATAAAGCTACGTTCTTCACATTGCATCATGACAACATCTTAATCTTAGTTATATTCACTCAACTCTGACAATGCAACTTAAGAATTCAATGGGACTTTAATATATTAGTTTTGCATCCAGGCCATAGAATTTCAAATTTCATTAGAAACACTTTTTCGGTTCCATGCCTTGTGATCATAGGAACCCATTGGAAAACTGGGTTTTTTTTAGAAAAAAATAGATCTATTTTCGATAAATAGTCATGCTCAATATAATAATCCTGGGAAATAAAATTTCTGTTCCATTATTTTACATGCCCACTACCGAAATTCATGGCCCTGTGCATCTTATGACACTTTACAAACGTTTTGTACTAACAAATCTTGTTAAATTTGTACCAGTAATTCCTTGAATATCTTGTGAGTAAGAACTCAATTGGAAATTAACTTGCAACGATTTGTTTGGTACACTACTTGTTACATGTTCTAAGTTCTTACTTCAATGGAAAGGAAAGAATATTTGTTTAATAAAATCTCACTAAGCAGCACTGACTGAGATGGTGAAATAATGAATTCACCAACTGATTGATCCTATGTCCCATCATACCTCACAATGATCACTATTAAGCTACATCTCACTCTTGCTTTAACAATATTTTACAAAAAGTTGAAGGTGTATAGGTTTAAAACCTTTTCTCACACATTTTCATCTAAAAAGTTTACAATTTAGAAAAATAATATTCATATTCAGTAAGTATCAGTTTTATAGGCTATATTTTTACATTTTACAACAGTTAAATGATGTTTAAAATTCTACAAAAAAATAATAAAAACAGGTTTATTTGTACAGAATTAAAATTGTGGCTAGATGTCAAGGATTTGCTGACCATAATTTTTGAAACAAACTATAATTTATATCCCAATATTATCAGATTAGCTGCACAATCAGTAACAATTCCTCAAAATGACATTCCACATTAATGTTAAGGTGAACACTAGGCGAAAACCACTTCTTCCACTTCTTCTAACTCCAAATTGTTAGAAACATTTGTTTTTAAATTGGCCACTGCCTTCATTAAACTTATTTCTGGTTGTTTTGTTATTATTTCCGACCAAAACGGAGTATAAAATGGTAGGAAATATGAGTTGGTGAATGCCCTGCATGTGGTATACAGTGTGTCAACTGGTCTAGTCTGCAGAATCCTAATAAATAACAGAAGGTAATGAATAAAAATATATTTATAATGTATGTGTTCAAACACATTAACAAAGACAACACTCACGCAATCCTCTCATCACGTCACCTTCAGCATCCACTATAGTTTTACCCTGTTCTTTTGTGATGTTCTTGGCAATCTCTTTCTGAAATATTTTAATATTCTCATACTAGAAAATAATTAAGAAATGAAGATGAATGCATGGTAATTTTAAAAATACCAAGTAACATGTACCTCAAGCAAAGAAAGAAAGGTGGTTTACCCATCGAGCCTTGCGGAGCACTCACTCAGGGTTTGGAGTCAGTATCTGGATTAAAAATCCCATGCCTCGACTGGGATCTGAACCCAGTACCTACCAGCCCATTGACCGTTGGCCTAACCACGACGCCACCAAGGCCGGTCTGCATCTCAAACCTTCTACCGATGTTAGAAAATTTCATGTCCTTGATCCTATTAGTACACGACAGATAAATCCTTTTTTCCTTACATCAAGTCAGCAGACGTTCATTTTTGAATCTGGGAGAAGGAAGGGCAGACTTAATCTAAAACTTAAAATATACAAGCAGTTTTTTCTCCATTCCCAATAAAAATGGGAGATGTTTGTCATGTTTCGTCATGCTCAACATTAATTTAGTAACATTCCAAATAACACACAAGGTTTGAAGTGTATTTTATTATCAAAAACTACTGTCTGTTAAAACATTTTTTAAAGCGAAAACAATTGAATTTTTTGTTAAGAATGTGAAAGTATTAAGTAACTGATTATTGTGTTTTTATGTTGAAATGAAAGTAATATTTATAATTGTTTAGTACTACTGAAATTAATCTGGCTGAGAATGAAATAATTATTAACTGGTCACTACAAATAACTTAACATGTGCTACATGTGTCTGGCACCAATGTAATATACAATGGATTAACAAGGTGTCGAGTGATCTAAACACTATACAAGTCACTTTCTTGATGTGTGTTGTAGGGGTTTTTGGTGTATGCTTTAAAACTTCAGATTAGGTCTCAGCCAATAATTCAGTAACTTGAGCATATGGAAAAATCACACTTCGTCGTCCAGTGGGGATAAATAATTGTGGCAGAACCAGTGCTCCATGAGTTGTACATCAAAGGCTATAGGTATGTAGTGTCCTGTCTATGGAGAAGTGCACATAAAACATCCCTTAGAACTGCTTTATCATCATGATGCAAACTCATCGCCATTTTAACATTAGAAAATGAGACAGAGTTTGGAAAACCCTGTTTGTCTGACCATGTCTATTTTACCGTATCCATGTGATGTTTTCTTATGCACATATGTTTTCTGTAAAAGTAACCCATATTTATTATTTGTTTGAACTTTTGGTTTGTACCTGCACTTGTTTGATATTTCCAGTGGGTTTTTCAATATTGGCTCTTTTCATTAATTTCCAAGTTAAAAGATAGCTTCTCTGTTAACACTGAGATAAATTGTTTGTTAAAGTTAATCCAGATTACAAACAGACAAAATTACAATGCTATCTGCCGTTCTAATTGTATTGTGTGAGATTAACCGAAAACTCGGCCATTTGATTTGAGTGTTATTTACACTACTTTTTTTGTTTTAGTTGCAAAATAAAACCATGCTGACAAATAGTTTATTTGATATATGGAACAAAAACATTTTAAAATATTTTAGGAAATGAATCTCAGGCTAGTGATAATATCTGTATGTTAATATTTACTAACCTGGTTGACTAAGCCTTGAACACAAACTTTTTTTTTGCTTTGTAAAGTTTTTTTATTGCCAAATTTTATTAAAATGTCAATAAAAACTGAAACTTAAATTGAAACTCTACTCTTTTGTAAAAACCGAAATGAAATTTCAAAACAGCACATCACATCCTAAACTGTTAGGAATTTAGAAAGAGAATTTTACACCCCTTAAACTAAATTTACTGAATATGTAGTTGAGTTGTGAATAAAAAGTCTGGTGCCAATTTCACAAAACATCGTAAGTTTATGTTTGCGACTAGTGGTTATGGGCTGTTTCACGGGAAAGGTTGCACTGCTTGTTGATTGGAATAAAATGTAATGCTCTGTTCTGCTGACATTTTATAGATACCTCTGTTAATGGTATAGCAACATACAAACCAAACTGTACTGAAATAACTAGATTTTTCATCAAATAGTGAATATTTATATATCAAAATAACACATTTATGAGTCTCATTTGCATTATTCCATCACTATTTTAATAATAATGTGATGTGAAATAGATGCTTTTATTTTATTTATTTTTTAATACCAGACTACTCGTAAACATTTTTATACCAACCATATTAAAACTGGATGTTGTGTTACAAATTTACAGTATTTTAAAGCACTAACCCTATTTTCCGTTACATTTTTTTTGAAGATGTCCGGTCATGAACACTGACCTATAAATAATTCAAATAACATTTTACAACAATTAGTTTTGTATTACTATAATCACAACAGACAGCTACAGTTGTGTCAAGAATAAAAATCACTGTAACTTTGTTATTTACTTTGATATTTATTGCAACGTAGAGCCTAAATATTTCTGTTAAAAAATGTCCCCTCCTAAACATGGGTTAAATAAATATATACAGGCACGTTACAAAACTTTTAATCATATAGTACATGAGTAACAGCCTGCAAAAACTAATTTGTATAATTATTGTGTGTGTGTGAATTGTAGTTCTGTAAATGCACAAGATTTTGCACGTTAAACAAAATTTAAACATCTCTTTACAATGTGCTTTTATTACATTATCAATATATTTACTCAAATGGATACAAAATACAATTCTATACCAATTTTATAATATATATGAAGTTTAATAGATTTTTTGTAAAAGATATGATGCATTATTGAGAAATACTGTATGTCTAAAATAAAACATGCTTATATGTATGATTTAAATTAATTTAAAATCAACTATCCATTCACTGATGCAGTGGCAATTTTATGCCACAATGTTAAGTTCCGGAAAGGACCTTTTACAACATGTTAAAGTTGAGCAGATTTGATGTTGACATGTCTGGGTGTTGCTATGTGACTTGTATGGAAGTCTAAGACATTTGTAGACAATCTGCAGGTGTTAGTGGGGTTTGACCGAAAAATGTCAGCTTTTTTATTATTCTGTCACACTTGGAAAGTTGTGCAGTGATCAAGTTTGGTTAACATTTAAATGTCCACAGACAGGGTCCTCCCAGACTGTCAGAGTAGAGTGCTTAGAAAGTTGTTTCATCTTTCTTGGTCCTTTAACATGAGCCTTTATTCTGCCACAGTTGCAGCATGTAAAATCCAAATATTACAAAATAAAGCTGGCAAATAAGAACATTGCAAGTTAAATAGATTGTGTGTCTTGTATGCAGCAGTATACATACGAATTACAGGTAATCTAATTACACCATTACATGCAGATTCATATCAAATATTATTTCCTAATATAATTATGAATTAAAATTTAAAAAAAGCAATATGACTAGAGAAATGTTTTAAACAAATTGGACATACAGGGTTTATTTAACTGAAATCTACATGTTAAAAACAAATGTCCCCTCCTAAACAAAATTGTCATTTTCACACTGCATTGTTTGAAAGCTTATATCACTGCTAATACTAATGCAATCAACATTATTTTTAACTAGTGTTCTAAAAAATATATTGAAATTTCATTTCTAATTCAGTAATTTAGACATTCTGTTTGTAAGATTAGTATTTAATGGTTTGTGTTTAAATCATTTTTAAATAGAAGAATATTGTTAAAATATTACCAAAAATAATCAGAAAACTTAAAATCATTGGTCTTATTAATGAAGAAATAATTACTTAGCAGTTTCCTATTTAAAAAAACCATCTTAGTTTATGCTTAAAAATTTATCACATAAAAGCTTATGATTATGCAGTACCTATGTGTCCTCATATTTGTATGCTGTGCATGTAATCATATCACTGATTATTTTATAAACCGTAACCCCTGTAGGTCCAATTTCGTTTAAAACATTTCTCTAGTCATATTGCTTTTTAAAAATATTGTTTTTTATAGAATGCTGAATAGTTCATTTTTGGGTCCCCATGACTCTTTATGCAACTTTTCCCGTGAAACTGCCCTTATACTTATGGCATGTTTTGGCATCTATTTTACACAGACAATGACATAATTAAGGAATTGTAATGAAGAAATAAAATGAAATAGGTTTACTTCAAACAATATTAGTTATACTGTTGGTAGTAATACAAATTGTCATTTACTTGTCGAATTTATGTTTAAAAGGAAGGGACAATTAAGGCATTTGACCTGGTATGCATATTCAACGATACATAATGCAATTATTGTTTAATATCAACAAGTATAATCATAGTTAATTTATAAAATGCTTAAATGTGACGGCTATTATATATAACGGGCGCAGCCATTTTGTACCATCCCAGTGAATACGCCCTCTGGCGAGGTGGTAGTTATGTGTCACATCAGGAATTAGTCTTCAAACTGAAGAAACAAAACATACTTGATTTTTACGGACGCACCGCAATTTTCTGTAATAATATCTATCCCAGTAAGCCGGCAACAAGTACATACCGGTATATTAGTTTTGAATACAAAATAAGTCACCATTGTCAGTGTTGAAATAACTATTATGTTTTGTACATAAATTAACCCATTTACTGAAATCAGAGTGTGTTCTTTTCTTTCCGTGACCTGTACCTGTGGTTCCCGATTGGCAGGTGTATATTTCAACGGTCCCCAGACACTGTGTCTAGACACTAAAAAGATGTGCCTCTTTTATTAAGATCACAAGGTACTGTCTGATAGCTGCGAGGATACCCCTTAAAATCGTAATGGACATTATCACTTTAGTAATTTAAGTAATTCTGTAAAACCTCGATTATGTAGACTTTCCCATCTAAAATCACAAAACTGACCAATTACATAGTCCCAAAGAAAAGAAAATTATCACTTGGGTATCATTAGTGGTTGTTTTGCTCGAATGTATCCTACCAATAGACCTAATAAAAGCATTTTTCTTTGGTTTTCATTCTACTGATGCAAATTGAAATAGATTTAGTTAAATAGAGTCAACTATCATTATAACGGACATGTTTATTATGTGCTTATATTAATGTTATAAAGAGTTTGCCGGTATAACGATTTTGTAAAGAGTTATCTCCCTCAGCTAATTCGTTCACAGACCTTTAAAAATTTTGAACACATAATATTATAATATGTAATAACTTACTAACAAAGAAAGGACAACAATAAAAGATTTAAATAACAAAATGAGCATTTAATAGCCAAAATCACAGAAGTCATTTTCCTACAACAAAATCCATGACTGATGTTTGAACGTTTCCGGCGTTGTGCTCGACTGCACGTAGGCCTACTAGCGAAGAAAGGACAACAAGAAAAGATTTAATTTGCTTTTAATTTAAATAACAAAATGATCATTTAATAGCCTAATCACCGAAGTCATTTTCTTACAAACGACTGATGTCTGAATGTGTCCGGTGTTGTAATGCTTGACTGCACGTACTCAGTTGTGGTCACAGCTCTGTGCAATCAACCATAGCTAATCCGGTGTAAGCCAGTCCTCACTTCAAAATGTCCTAAAAGGTTATGCTAATTGTCGAACCATTCTTACTATTCAGGATGACATCATATGTCTCATAAGTGTTCAGTGAATCTTTGCACCATTGTAAAGATCGAACAATACATGAAACAGACACATTTTTTCCCCCATAAATGACTGCCGGTGCCAGAACTCAATATTCCGTTATAATGATCAGATTAAAACTGAAACACGTTGGTTCCCAGTGAAAGTGTGCCGGTACCCGAATATTCCACTGTAATGGATACCATAATAACGAGAGTTGACTGTAGTTTATTATTCTATCAAGTCATTTATGTTGTTTTACAAGTCAGGTTGATGAAAGTGAAGCGAGTCGTAAATTAGAGTGTTTGTTTACATTGTGCTTAAGAGGAGTTCGACAGAACTGACATCACTTCGCCCCAAGCTATACCAGTGGACGTCACAAAAACAAAACAAAATGGCTGCCCCCAGTTACAGGAATAATCATGTTGTTTTGTTATTAACTCTAAAATTACGCATTTTTCATTTGTTAAAGTGTTTGTATGTGTTGGTGGTCCGGGTATGCATCTTTCCAACACATAACGCTCTTATTTGAGTTTACTCTACCTTTAAGTGCAAAACCAGATTTGCAATGTTTTGTCAAATAGGTCCCTTTGTCAGCTAAATACAAGCATAATATGCATAAAATAACAATTCAATTAAATATCTACAAACCAAATTATCCTTGATGAGCTGCTGGTATTTGAACATGATCTGCTGTCGCGTGAGAACGGTTGTCCGAGACCAGCTCTTAAACGCCTCCTTAGCAGCAGCTACCGCAGCCTCCATCTCATCCCTGGTGCTCTCTGGCACACGAGTTATTACCTCATTGGTAGCCTGGAAACAGCAGCATCAAGTATGATGGAATAGCATGCTAGTCAACAATAATGTAACACACAATCTGGCAGTTTTAGTTCCCCTCTTCCCTCATGTAACATGGCAGTCTCTCTCCTCAAACATTACATCACCATCATCCCTCTGTCACTATCCCATCATCCCTCTGTCACTATCCCATCATCCCTCTGTCACTATCCCATCATTTGACCAACATTATTACATTTCTCATGTTTGTGTTTTAGTTTAACAAAACATCTGTAATGGTACAAATAAGAGATAACTGACAACATAAATTTCTTCATGAATAAAAATTAAATAATGTTTTGATACTAACTGCATAAATTTACTTCATGCATAAAAATTAAATAACCTTTTGATACTGACCGCATAAATTTACTTCATGCATAAAAATTAAATAACGTTTTGATACTGACTGAAAAAATTTACTTCATGAATACAAATTAAATAACATTTTGATACTGACTGCATAAATCTACTTCATGAATACAAATTAAATAAGTTTTGAAAAATACATTTAATAATTCTTGACAAAAGCTCACTACATCAGTACATGTCAGTTTTCTCTCCAAATAAAATTTTACAAGATAATCAAAAATAACCTTTTGCCTTATTTCAGCAAATCAATGACCTGTGTGTAAATTAAGAACAAACAGTTTTACAAATGTATACTTACAAGTAAACAGATTATAATAATTGTCTGTCAACTTACTGGATTATGAAGATCAATCCATTTATCGGTCTTTGATTCCACAAATTCTCCATTAATAAAATTCTTAGTTGTTGGCTAAAATAAAAGAGAGAGAATGAGTAAACCTACATTTGTACATTGCTATGAAAGCTAAAACTTGATGTGTACATTAAAAAATAACCATAGACAAAATTTTATATCTTCAGGCAATACAAAACAAATGTCTGGAAAACAAATGTTCAAGGCCGTAATTTCGTCCCAAAAGTCAAACATGATCGGTAACAATACATTTATCCAGAAGTATTTAGAAAAACAAGTCCGGAAAACTGTAAGCGGCATATGTTTTTTAATGCTGAAATAGGCTAACAGGTTCGCCTATTGCTCTAGCAACAATCTAATTGAACTGGAGTTCTGCTATATGAAACACATCCTTAACAGCTGAGGACTATATATAAACTTGATGCAAAATGGTTATGATTATTATTTAATCCTGTTGCCATAGAATCGATGTTCGACCATACAGTGTAAAATAACTATCATTATCATAAACACCAGTAATTTAAAATGTACTAAGGTTTTAAACTTTCTTTTCATACAATCTGAAGAAAAAAAAACTACCCATAAAATACATAATATGGTGGTATATTTAGGACACAAATATCTATCTTTACTTTTAAAGATACTGAACTTCCAACTTATATCTCGAAATCTGGACTTGCTTTGTCGAGTGCTTATAAGTTAATACAACTTATTATCTTGAAATGTCGGCATATTATCAAACAAAGATGGCGGACAGTTGGAAAGAATAAGTTTTTACCATTGAAGTGACAATAAAACAAGTAATTTTTTTATTATTATTCATCAAACTTATAATGCATTCAAGAACAAAAAACTGCATAATATTGCATGATGGGGTGTTTTATTTATACTGTGGACATATTATTGATACATAATCTGTGAAAGGCTATACGGGTCTGATCAAAATTTATAAGTCATGTCGCGAATTTTTTCGATCGGAAATTTATGCGCCAATTTGTTGCCTCCGTGTATAAGCCGACCCCCATCTTTTGGAAAGTGTTTCTAGTCTTCAAAAGTCGGCTAATACATGGCAATATACGGTAGGTGAGATGTTTGACATCCAACAGTTCATGATTAATTAATCAATGTGGTCTGGTGGTCCAATGCATTAAAACGTTTTATTTTATCGAATACCAGTAAATAATTTGTAATGTAAAATTGAAGATTGATTTAGTTCTTTAAAAAAAAAAATGAAACAGCTGGAATTATATATATTTTGCAGTTGAGCAGTCGCCTAACCCAGCCCATATGTATTGGTATGGGTATAAATAGTCTCACCAGAACTTGAAGGTACTTTGGTATGTTTTTGTGTTATTTACTGTCTTAGGGAGACTAGTGCTAGATCTGTTTGGTGGGGTTTACAAATTCAATGACTATAAATTTTCAAACATTTCATTATCATCAACTCCTGACAAATCACGAGCTTTAATGACTCCCCTAGAAAAATTTAGAGAGGTGTTTGCTGTCACTTGATGGCCAAGTTGCATAGAATGCCAGACTTCAAAATACATTTAGAATGACTTTCAGTCAGCAACCAGCAAACACCCACTTTCTGCATAGCAAATGATGAAAGTTTGCCAAATCTCCGACAACAGTTGAAATGATGACTAAAAACCATGGCCAAGTTTCAGAAGATGTCATCGTAAACTATTTTTGTTTATTTTCAGGTTCATGGGCTCATCATCGGGAGACAAAGAATCAGAAAATTCAGTGTGAATGGTTTTTTCAGAGTTCCATCAAAGGTAGTTAGAGATTTAATTTTATCCTTACTATAGTTATTAAAATTCATCAATCATGACCCCATTCATCATGGAGTCCAACAAGGGGACATGGTGCCTTAGCTAACCAGCAGACAGCCATGCCAGGGTTACATGTTGATATACTTGCGCATTAAGAAAATGTAAATACCCAATTGACCCTAGCCACTTCCCCGAGAGTAACAAATGCATATGGTTAGTCAAGCAATGTTTGTCCTTGGCAATGTAAACAAACAAAAAATCTTGAACCTGGCACTGCCAGTCAAATAATCAGGTCAGGCCTTCCTGACCACCCATCCATTTGAAATCCAGGTCAAAGTGATTATGTATTGTTAGAAGTTATACTCATAAGTATACCCCCAACTCAACCACCAAGATCCCATCATCCATCTTGATGGGATGTACCTCATGGCAAACTAGGTGCCCCAATAGGCAAGTTGTACTGTATTAGCCATTCTCGAAGAGAATGTTACACCCCTGCACCATGGTGAGGTTACAGTACACGTAGTCAAAGAGAATATTTAAATGACCATTTATCTGATGCACATAAGCATTCTGTACAACTTTTTTTCTCCTGCGTTCAAGCTATAGTTGATCATGCTTTAGATTTGGTGTCCGGTTGTGGTGATAAAAACGCTGTCTGTCAAATTCTCTTTGGAACCCCAAAGCTTGACAGCCAGTGTTGCTCCAATCTGTCAGTGCTTTATCCCAGCTTCATCATGTGAATGTGCTCTGTGGTCCTGTTTGACATGGACATTCATCAGTGTCTGCCAGTTTCAGGCGGTACATATGGGATCTGAGATGGCAGTGACTGGTTCTTAGCCTGAAAATGGTTATGTTTTTTGTCTCTCTGAAGGATATTGAATGATTTGGCTGTTCTATTGTCCTTCCCTCCTTGTCTTTCCCTGCAATACCACAATGTGCTGGAACCAACAGGACTACAACTTGCATGTGTAAAGAAAGGTCAACCAGTCCGTTGAACTGCTATTACTAGGTTTTCTTCAGGTGAGAGTATGCTCTGAGTGAGGGATCTGCAATCTGTCAGGAACACAACATGCGATAGAAGTGGATTTTCCAAATTGATGATTCTGGTGGCTTGAAGAAGGGCATTTGTTTCTGCTATGAAGTTTGTTGACTACAGCTACAGCTTTTCAGCCATTGAAAGTGAAACTTTGTTTTGTTTAACAACACCACAAGAGCACATTATTTATTAATCATCGGCTAATGGATCTCAAACATTGGGTAATTTTGACATTGTCTTAGATGAATCCTGCTAAAACAAATTCCATTAGCAGCAAGGGATCTTTTATATGCACCATCCCACATACAGGATAGCACATACCACAGCCTTTGATATACCCGTGGTGGAAGAGTGGCTATGGCGAAGATTAGCCCAATTGATCGGGATTAATCTCAAGACTGATCATGCATCAAGTGAGTACTTAACCACTGGGCTACATCCCACCCCTCAGCCATTGTTACAAAATATCTGTATCACTGTCAAAGCTCTATGTCCATCATGTTGTTGAACTTTGCTTTCTTCTCAGTACTGAAACACAAGCAATAACCTGCAGGTACATACATGTTTCCTTTAATAACAACAAAATCTAATCTTTAATAATGCTAATAGTCAGTGTTTACGTTTGTACATAAAAATATAAAAACATCTGTAATACTCACAACAGTTCCAGATGCATAGCATCTTTTTAACATACATCCTGTTAAATGCTGAAATAGAGAAAATAAAATTTTATAATTTTAAGTAATTACTTGACATTAATATTTATATAAAATGTAGGTAAAATGTATCAGTAATTAAAAGTAGGAGAATAATTTATCATAGTTGTTAACAATGTGGTTCAGTCTTCAGTGGTTATCCAACTCACCACAATCAATGTCATAAACTTACACCCACCACCCCAACCATTTTGTAAATTTGCAAATAGCAAATGTACTAAGGGTTAGAGCCATCCAAGATTTATCCATTCTAAATTATGTTTGAACAAAGAAAGGTATGACTGGGACAACCAAACACAAAGTCCATACAATTCAAATAGGTTTTTTTGTGGGCAGGGGTGAGTAGTTGGTGATAATAATAATAATAATAATCTTTATTTAAAGAAGGTTACACAAACAGTAGTACACTAATCTCTCTCGTGGCCTTCTGTCTATTAAGTATTAAACATTATAACAACAAACAATTAAATAAACAATGTAATAACAAAACATGACAATTATTCTTCATTAAGTAAATACCCATGATGCATACAAGTTTGTTTACACATACAAACAAATGTTATCATATCATAAACAAATATAATTTAAACGTACAGACTCCTGAGTAAAGATTTTAATGAACATTACAGGCCTTTCCCCAGGATTTGTTTAAGGCGCTTACATATTTAGCATCATTATAACACAAATCAAGCCAAAAGAAGTGGGGTAGTGGGTTGAATCCATCAAATCAAATCGTGTTGGAGTTGTTTTTATGCAGGGTTTTTTTTTTGGGGGGGGGTAAAACTTTTTTTCATAATTTGCGCCATGTTGTTGCTGTTGATTTTAGTGTAGTGTTAAATGCCTGTAAAATACCTAAGCGAAAAATGCTAACATCACAGTATTTCAATCTAAAAAACCCACCCCCAATTTTTTAATAAAATAAAATTTTACGGTCTTTTCAAAATCCAGCTAATTTATTAAATGTCACCTCACTGTTTAACAAATATATATCTAGCATTATCCAACAAATATGATTATTGTAAACTAATTCAGTGTACGTTTAACTGCAATTTGTATAAATTTGTATAAATACTGCATGTTCATTTTCCGCGATCGCCGTCTCATTGCGTGCTCTCTACCAGAGGTATAAAATTAACAAAGACAAAGGAAATAAATGAAACTGCCGTTAGGTATTCATTGATGCAAACGGCTATTGTTTTTCTACACATTTACATCAAGATTTACTCCTGTGTACTCGTATTGTTCATGTTCACAACAATGTCTCTTGGCACATGAGTGTCAGTTGAATTTGAAGCGTGATGTATATTACGCCGAGAGCTTTTCTCAGTTCAGCCAACGAACGTTCATCCTAACGTTCGCAAACTATTTGATTGGTGTCCGTTGTGTTCCATTTGGTTTAAAGTGAAGCGCACAAACCAGTGTAGCGAATGTTTTCTTTTCACTCGGTCTGGCTGAACTCATCCCTTGGGATAGCCAATACATCTGTCGGCCCTGAACTGGCATGTGTATTCAAATTGACATGCATTGTTGGTTTGTTTTTATTACTTTGTTTCAAAGACTTTATAAAATTAAAATAGCAAGTTACATATCTTCCAAACGTTGAATCACTGTCACATTGCTGTCATACATATCGAATGCATGCCGTTAAAATTAATAACCATGATTATTAAAATTAGCATACAGACATTATTACAACAAGCAGTTATCTGGCGGATTAGTAGTAGCCGATCACCTGTACCATAGTAACCGATCACCTGTACCACGTGACCAGCACAAGCCCGCCGACAATTAAAACGGTGCAATCAATGGACCTCGTAGTGAATATCTAAAGAATTGCAGAGATACCAAATAGAAGTGTGATAAAGTGTGGTGAATGACGTTACGGATCACAGCTCCATTGTTTTGTATACATGTTACAAATTAAGCCGACACGGTCCTGCAGTTAAGGCGCTAATTACTTGGCTGGCTAAGGGACCACAGGCCGTATCAGCTAAACACCCTGGGGAAAGCCCTGCATTACCAAGAGCCAGTGTTGTTATGAATTTTTTATATTTTCTTTTAAATAAAGGTAAGAATACACCCTTTTTTAATAGAATCTGGGATTGTATTTCATGTTTCAACACCAGAATATCTGAAGGAGTGTTTATACAATTCAGTGTTGGGTCTTGGCAATACAAGATTATTATGTGTTGCTGATCTCAGGTTATATTTTTTGAAGCCAGATGATGGTATGAAATAATCACTTGTATATGCAGGTGTCATATTGTTCAACGCCTTATATACCAAGGTGCCCATATGGTATGTGCACCCATAATCAAAAGGCAACCATTGTAATTCCTTAAAGAGATAGATCTGCAGAAGGAGTTAGCTGTGGTTTATCAAGGATTCGCCTAGCCGCTCTTTCTCGTAGCTTTATTAATCTGTCAACATATGTTTTATTGCAGCGACCCCATGTTACTGACCCCTAATCAAATAGGCATTATAGAATACAGATTTTGATTCTGGGGGAGAAATTTGCTAATTCATTGCAAAAGAGTCAGTTTAGATGAAACTTGCAGGTGCGGAGCCAGGAATTTTTGCAGGAGGGGTCCAGTCTTGAGCTTACCCTGCCAGTACATTGCCACACCAGTTGTGCATCAAAACCTCATAATCGAAAAATTGTTGGTCAAAAGCAGGGGGGGTCTGGACGCCCTCGACCCCCGCCCCCCCTGGATCCAAGCCTGACTTGTGAAAAAATGTGATCAACTTTTGTGTTCGAACTAAGATTTTGATCAACACAGAGTCCTAAATGTTTTCAACAATGAGCAGGTGATATATAGAGGATAATAAACGAGTTTCCAGTTATTATCAAATTTATGTCCCGAGTTAAATAATTTTCAGTTGTCACGAGCTTTAGCTTAGTTAGTTTGTAATGTAGTCTCTATTACAGACAATGTCTGCCAGGTGTGTTACCTAGATTAACTAGGAAGTCTTGGCCTATCTTGGTTGAGTTGGCAAGAGTAGAGTTAATTTAGAGTGAGATGACCTCTCCTGTCAATAGTAAACTTAATTGAATGGTTTCTCTTTGGGGGTGGGATTGTAAATTGTTCTATTATATTAAACTATTTTATTATTTGACTTTTGTTGATGAAAATGCTTCTGAATTGTTAACAAAGAAATATTTTACAAATGAAGCAGACGACAAAAAATCTGATACTGGTTGTACAAATCGGGCATAAAACAAGCCTCACGGAATTTCAAGCATTAAATAATTGGGGGCATTGAGTCATGATTGACGTTAGGCCTACATCTTTA
>JAECMU010076151.1:0-15906 GCA_016106625.1 Dracogyra subfuscus
ATATATATATATATATATAATTATATTGTATACAGTTTATCATAATTCCACAAACAATTGTCCATAAATTGCTTTTTAATAAATATATATATTTTGTTAAAATTTAAATAAAACCCCTGGCTGTTTAATTTTAAAACACAAAGTGATTTTCAGGAAGCCTGGCGTTCACAATCCACATTGCTGGTAACCATCCTAACTTAACATGTCATATCACCTTTCATTTAACGTTAATCGAAATAGCCAGTCTAGGTCGCTGCAAATGCTTCCGGTCAAAAGATAATCAGATGAATAGATAGAAGTTTGTCGAACATTTTAAAAATAATTGTTTCCGAGTCAGCTGCAAATTAAACATAAGGGGCTGTCCAGCAATTAGCAACATTTAAAAAAAAAATGTGATTTTTGTTTTGTTTTTTTGTTTTGTTTAACGACGCACTCAACACATTATAATTACGGTTATATCGGCGTCGGACATATGGTTATGACGCTCTCAGGAGGAAGCATAAAAAGTGTATCCTTTGTTCATTGGTGAGAAATGGGAATTATATTTTCGTGTAGGACCCCAGTTTTTTAATGCAGTTTAACAAGTGTGTAACCCCATATTCTTTAATGTTGCAGGCAGCAATTATAATAAACCGCTATCGTTTTATAGCAATGGATATTTTCCCCATTATGAAGGCAGAAGTAAGATTTTACAGAAAGTTTAGAACAATTTCATCGCAGTCTATCATTTGAGCCTTTAGCTTTTCTGCATTATTTATAATAATCGCGTACTAAGTAGCCATATGGGTCCCTTGGGGACAGTTTGCCCACGCGCGATGCGCGGTGCCCGAATCGGCTGGCGGGCGATAGCTGATCACGTGATTGCGTAAAAAATTTCTAGATAGATCTAAAGATGGTTGACACTGGAGAACTGATGGAGATCATTTTGTCGGCGTCAGTGTCAAAAAAGGCTTCTAATCCTGTGGAAGGAATTAAAAATTAATATTTTGTATTGTTTTTGACATTTTATTCCTTGAAGCGAGCAGTACATAAATTAGCAATGATGATGGATATGGTGATATATGTGTGTGTGTCTGTCTGTCTGTGTATGTCTGTCTGTCTGTCTCTCTCTCTCTGTCTCTGTCTCTCTGTCTCTGTCTCTCGAACAATCAAGACATTTTGTAAAATAAGTAGGTACTGTGAATGGGCTTTGATTAATAATAATATACTTAGTATTTTTGACGACTGTAATTACATATCCAATATATTTTTCTGTATAAAATATTCGTGATAGTTTTAGTATTTGTACTAGGTTAAATTTAATTTTATTTCCTAAAAACTATTTTTTCGTACGTACGAAATTATTTGAAAAAAAATCCAGTTTGGGCTTGTTACAAATATTAAAGGGACATACCCTAGTTTCAGTTCATGAAAATAAACATTAAGTTTAGTTTAATTTACAAACCTGTAACACATTTTGATAAAGTTACAATTGAGTGAAACTTGAGTCTGTGACTTTGAAATGGTGAATTACCCTCTAAAATAGAATAAAACTCGACTACATAACTGTTACTTCTCAGAGGCACGTGCCTTTTTAAAAATATGAGAAATGCATTTTGTGATATTAAAAAACATCAGGATGACCAAAAACACTTCGAATGTACGGAAATGGATACTTTAAACAATAAAATTTAAGTAAAGTATGATTTCAGTTATCACAAAACGCCTCTAATAGTCAAAAGTATGTCATAGTGTTTAAAAACTAGGGTATGTCCCTTTATGATAGCCGGAAACACGTTGAATATACAGACACTAATATTCTAAACAAGAAAATATATTTAATATGTATGTTTAATCGTAGAAATATTGTATTAGTCGGAAACATCTTGCAATGCAGCAAACTCGGGAATGTCCATTTAAATGCCTTGGTATGTGCTATCCTCACTGTGGAATGGTGTATATAAATTATCCCTTGCTACTACTGACACCCAATGATTAATAAATCAATCTGTTCTAGTGGTGTCTTTAAACAAAACTAATTTTTATAACGGCAATATCGATGACAGCAACTTCCATATAACGACAAAGTGACCCAAGGACGAACGTGGTCGTTGTATACACGGGAAAAGAAAGAAGAAAATGCTTTATTTGACGATGCACTCAACACATTTTATTTACGGTTATATGGCATCAGACATATGGTTAAGGACCACATAGATTTTGAGAGGAACCCCGCTGTCGCCACTTCATGGGCTACTTTTTCCGATTAGCAGCAAGGGATATTTTATTTGCGCTTCCCACAGGCAGGATAGCACAAACCAAGGCCTTTGTTGAACCAGTTATGGATCACTGGTCGGTGAAATTGGTTTACACCTACCAATTTAGCCTTGCGGAGCACTCACTCAGGATTTCGAGTCAGCATCTGGTTTAAAAATCCCATGCCTCGACTAGGATCCGAACTCAGTACCTACCAACCTGTAGACCGATGGCCTAACGACGACACCACCGAGGCCGGTGTATACACGGAAAGATGTAGCGTGTGTTTGTTTTAACAACACCCCTATAGGGTACATTGATAAATCGTCCTCTATTTTCCGTCAAACATTATTTGACCGTGACACGAGGTCTTTAGAGGGAACCTGCTACATGTTTCATTCATTTCATTTCATGTTCAATATTGTTTAACGTGCACATTCAGAGCAAGCTGTTATAGCGCACGCCTATCTTGGGCACACACCTCAGCTATCTGAGCTGTCTGTCCAGGACAGAATAGAAATTAGTGGGTTAGTTGTTATTGTTAGTGAAAGAAAAAAGAGGGTGTAGCGGCCATACACCTACCCAATGAGTCCTTAAAAACTCGCTCTGGGTGGGAGCCGGTACCGGGCTGCGAACCCAGTACCTACCAGCCTGTTTTCCGGCGACTTAACCGTTAGGCCACCGAGGCCGGTAGTGTTTCATTCAACAACAAGGGATCTTTTATTTGCTCTTTCCTACAGAAAGGACAGCACATGCCCACGTCCTTCGAAATACTAGTTGTGGGGCATTGGCTTGTGAATGGAAAGAAAATCCAATTAGAGTCGAGCTGTCTAGCGACTCGATCCTTCAATACAAGCACGCCAGGTGAGCTCTCTGTCGACTGAACTAAACCACGCAAAAAAAAGATGCATGTTTTGAAAGGTTCAGTAAATGCAAACCCATGTCGCTGTCTCAGACACTAACCACTATCTTGACCATAATCAAGAATGGACTTATTTATAAGTTTCAATAATCACATAAATTATCGTAAAACTTAACATTTGATGACGTCAGAAATCTATGGCATGACGCGTAGATTAAATCATTCAAATGTTCAACGACAAACTTCAGGCGCTTTACATTCTTTACCCTCGTAATTCTAAATAAACAGGGCCTGGGATGAAGAACTACATATCTATTACACTTCCTCATGCAAACGTCTTGAATCGGACAACACATTACGACAGCCAAACCGCAATACTATCGCAAACTATTGTTCTCTCCTTCAAACATTAATACGTTTTAGAATGCCTCGTAAATAGAAAACGGACATACATTGCGATTTCTGTCTGGAGCAATTGTTCTTCCTCTAAAACATTGATGCAGTGTAGAAACTGTCATAAACACAGAAAGAGCACTGACGTGCCATTACGAACGCTTGGCTGGATTTGCGCGATTCCACAGATGAATTTTTAAAGACCATCTTCAAACTTTACTTACCCGTTTGTTTAAATCTTCATTTACTGTCGCATTAGCAGGTAGAAGATAACAATTTCTAACATACCCTTTGTTAACGCTCTGTATTATTGATGCACCACTACAACAATTTAAAGCTAATAGCCAAAGTGTCTTAATATACAGAGATGAACACTACTGGGGATTTATAATATATTGAGACTGGTAATTTTAGCTCAGTGCTATTCATCAATGTCTTTATAGCGGGTGGTTTTGTTTTTAAAGGTTCCACGTTTTGAAGTTGAAACATTATGTAATAAACAAAATCTTTGAAATTTTGCAAGAAATCAATTTATTCCACTGTACATATATGATGACACATGGCTTACTGTTAAAATGGCCCATGATACAAAACGTAATGTCGAACACTGCTATACCAGAGTGAACCTACTCAATGTTTACCGTGCTTACCGGACAAATTACTTTTCTTTTCAATCAACCTATAATTTATTTTATAGGATAAAAAAAATCCCGCTTTTTGTATTTTATATTCCTTCAATTCTTAGTTTTTGCTTCCATCGTTCTGCAACTTCATTTTTATATTCCTCGACTGCAACCCAGTGAACTGTTCGATTTGGGAACGTCTCCTTGAGAATTTTGACAGCGGTCGTGTGGACAATTAAACTTGTAGAAGTGATTTAAAAGCAAAAACATAACACTATAAGAGATCAGTAAAGTAAAAGTACATTTTGTTTTATTTTACGACGCCACTAGAGCACATTGATTTGTTTTCGGCTACTGGACGTCAAACATATGGTCATTCTAACACTTTTTTATAGAAGAAACCCGCTTTCGCCACAAAGGCTACTCTTTTACGACAGGCAGAAAGGGATCTTTTATTTGCGCTTCCCACAGGCAGGATAACACAAACCATGGCCTTTGTTGAACCAGTTGTGGATCACTGGTCGGTGCAAGCCTTGCGGGACACCATGCCTCGACTGGGATCCGAACTCTGTACCTACCAGCCTGTAGACCGATGGCCTAACCAGGACACCACCGAGGCCGGTCTATTTCTTCCTGGCACGAAAGACTATCGTTTTATGCATACACAACAGATGCATTGTTGGTTATCATTAGCATAGCACTGTTTCACATCAAGTTTTGTATTAGCTTTGAGAAATTCAGTGTGTTTCTAATCGGCCTGGTGTGTTGTTGTGTTTTTTTTGGCGTTCGACGGTTGTGTCAAAGTCATAATCCTGCTAATACCGTGAATCTGGAGGTCTTCTTCTGCGACTGTATTCAGAGTTTGGTCTTCAGTGTTATACCTTTGAGCCAGGACGTCCATGATAAGATTTTTAAAAAAACACGGTTTTATGGCGTCAGACATATGGTCAAGGACCACACATATATATTGAGAGAGGATACCCGCTGTCGCCTCTTCATGGGATACTCTTTTTGATTAGAAGCAAGGGACCTTTTATATGCACATTCCACAAGCAGGATAGTACATACCACGGCCTTTGTTATACCAGTTGTGGAGCACTGGCTGGAACAAGAAAAGCCCAATGGGTCCACCGACTGGGATCGATCCTAGACCGACCGTGTATCAAGCGAACGCTTTTATTACGGGTGGGATTTTGCTCAGTCGGTTGAGTGCTCGCTTGAGGTGCTTACGTCGCAAGAACAAACCACCTCAGTGGATCACTTCAGCTGACTGGTTTTTTTTATCTCGTTGCATCCAGTGCACCACAACTGGATATAGGCCGTGGTATGATTTTCTTGTCACTGGGAACGTGCATATAAAAGATCTCTTGGAACAAAAGAAAAAATATAAAGGTTATCCTCTACTGAGAATCACCAAATGTTTGACATCCAATAGCCGATGATTGATTAATCGATGTGTTAAACTTTAACTTTATACTTTTTACCACTGGGCTATGTCCCGCGCCTGGTTTCACAACTGGATTCATAGTGGACAGGATGTTGGCACCAGCTCGGGTGTTTGGTCTGCAATACCACAGTCGTCGTAGTCGTGCAGTGGTGAGTCTAATAGTTCAGTACTGGCTCTATCGCGCGATTCATCAGAACATATTAAAAAACCCCATCTATTACGATTATTGTGGTAAATATTAAATATATAGGGCCGAGTATATAACTGCTGTTTATGTCTTATATGCGTGCAACTACATACAATTACAATGCTTAAACACCTGCGTATAACAAAAACAGGCTTCGTAAACTACGCCCATATAATCTTACTAAACAGCCTTATCATTTGTATTTTCAGTTTAGTGCCATGCAGAAACCCGAGACAAGAACTGATCCCCTGTCTACCCCCAATCCGCCCGTCCATGATCTCACCCCGACTGCTACCGGAAATCTCCAACAGACTTATGCTATGTCCGCCAGTACCGCCCCAGAACGTCTTCTACTTCCGGCAAGAAGATTTGGACTTCGCTCTGTTTGGCTATACTCCTGGGACCGTCTCATCCGTGCCGTGTTCTCATGGGCTCACACGAACTCCAAACATTGGAACCTCGTCTCCCTGCTCGCATGCATTGAGTGGCCTCAAGATAGGAACCTTTAGTAACGGTATGGCTCATGCTGCTCTCAGCTAAATGAATATTAACTCAGTTCTAACGGTTGGTAGGCGTGACTATAGATCGTCTTCTAACCTATACCGTTTTAGTTGTGAGGATGAGGATAGAAGATGTTTAGTGCTGAAAGTGGTCATTTGTCACAAATACTGTACACTTTACACTTTCCCAAATTTGACATCACAGATGTTTAGTTTGATCATTTCGGAGTCCAGTCATCACATGAATTTACATGTCACTGACTAATACAGACGATACATTAGGAAAGCTGATTTCTCTATATTGATCTGAAATCTGCTAATGTCCCTTCTTTAACTAGTAAATATTGATATTGACAATGGCCATTTAAAAGCATATTTGTTTGTTCTTTTTAACAGTAAGTTTTTCGCTTTCTAAAAAAGTAACAATTGCAAATTAATATAGTAATAAAGATGCAAATTCAGAATTTCATACAAGTGGTAAGAAATTAAGTTCATGACATGTGTACCTTTTGAGAAATATAGAGGTATGACCAAATATGTAATAATCGGATATGCTCAAACATGAGCGTATAACAAGATGGTTTACTCGTACACGAATAAACAGGTCTAATGAAACATAGGAAGGCCAATAGTGAACGTATGTGTATTATTCAAATGTGGATCTTTCCATGATTCTTTGCATAATTATTTATATTTTTCAGGGGTTGATAAACCTCATTCGAATGAGCTCATGACGTCATTACATTTCACAGCTTGCCGAGGTTACAGAGTGGAACCGCCAGTTCAAGATCTCCCAGCAGGTAGATTTATCAACATTAACTTGATGTGAACGCAGATGTTACATGGCTCCCATACAACTAACTGTACGGGAAACACTTCTACCGACCTCGGTGGTGTCGTGGTTAGGCCATCGGTCTACAGGATGGTAGGTACTGGGTTCGGATCTCAGTCGAGGCATGGGATTTTAAAATCCAGATAGCGACTCCAAACCCTGAATGAGTGCTTCGCAAGGCTCAGTGGGTAGGTGTAAACCATTTGCACCGACCAGTGATCCATAACTAGTTCAACAAAGGCCATGGTTTGTGCTATCCTGCTTGTGGGAAGCGCAAATAAAAGACCCTTGCTGTAAACCGACTTAAGAGTAGCCCATGAAGTGGCGACAGCGGGTTTCCTCTCAAATTACTGAAGTTTCTTTACAATCTGCAATCTTGCTTTTATTTATAATCATTTAGAATAAATTTTCTTCTTATAACTTCTTTTATTTAATTTGACTACCCTTTCTAATATAGGAAATCAAATACATTGTTAGCCATTACGAACGTGCGAGAGAGGCACACTTGAATCATTTAGTAAAACTATTCCAACGAGATATATGTCTTTTAGTGATACTAACGATATTCGTTGATAACGGTAACTCACGAGTTTATTAAAACTGAAATTTGTGTTTTGATTTATGTTAAACAGTTTTATAGAATAGGCCATTTTCGCAACACAAGGTACCACAATACCACAAGGGCCGGTACTTTGGTTTGCGGAGATGAGCATAAGCAGACGAAACAGTTGCTTTCAAAATGTTACCATGTAGTGAATATATTGAAGGAATCAACGCAATGTATTTAATTATCAGTTAATATATCTGGCCTAATGGCTTAATACTTGTGATCATACAAAGGTATGGTGAATATTTTAAAAATGTATACATATATATATTTTTTTTTTTTAAAGAAAAGGTAACTATTAACTGAAAGTTTTTTTCTGTTTCTGTTTCAGAACTGTTTATTTCCCAGACAAACATAGCCGGGATTGCTCACTGCGGGGTGTTTTGCAGGAAAGACGTCGCCTGTATCAGAAAAGGGACGCGATATGGACCATTTAAAGGAAAAGTTGTTAATACCAGTGAAATAAAAACGTTTGATGATAACAGTTTCATGTGGGAGGTAGGTATTACTCAACAGACAGAAATTTAAATGTTGTTTGTATTTGCGTACATTTTTATTCGTCCATCCATCCATGTATTCGTTCATTCATTGATTCTTTCATTCATCCATCTATTTATCCGTCCGTTAATTCGTCAATTCGTTCATTCATTGTCAGTCATGTGTCAGAGCTATATCATAGTGACATTTTAAATCTCGCCAGAGGTCAGGTCATGTTATTTTGAATGATTTCGAGGAAACCAAAGTTGATATATTAAACATGCCTAAACTGTGCCGCACGCAATTCGTTTCAGATTTTCAAAGATGGTCGCCTCAGCCACTTCGTTGATGGGCGCGGCGCGTCAGGTGACTGGATGTCTTACGTCAACTGCGCGCGCCACGTAGGTGAGCAAAACCTCATGGTCATGCAGCAGGCAGACGACATCTTCTACGAGGTGTCACGTGACGTCTACGCGGGCACGGAGCTGCTGGTGTGGTATGGGGACGACTATATACAGGTGATGGGAATCCCCGTCACTCTGAAAGGCTTGGTCGGAGATGAGGAGGACCAGCGACAAAAAGAAACAGAAAGTAAGCTGCCGAGAGTATTTGAAATAAAGTAAAATAGAGTAGATAGAGAATACTACACGAGCGACCATTAGATACCGTTTATCTCACAACGGGTTGTTTTAAAATGTGTCTAACAAGCCTCGGTGGCGCTGTGGTTAAGCCATTCGGACTACAGGTACAGTGTTCGCAGCCCGGTACCGGCTCCAACCCAGATCGAGCTCTTAACGACTCAGTGGGTAGGTGTAAAGTCACAACACCCTCTTCTTTCTGACTAACCACTAACCATCTAACAGCTAACCCACTGTCCTCGACAGACAGCCAATATAGCAGAGGTGTGTGCCCAGGACAGCGTACTTGAACCTTAATTGGATATAGGCACGGAAATAAGTCGAAATTTATTAAATGTATTTAACAAGCGAAAGCGAGTTTGATACATTTTTAAACAATGAGTTGTAAGATAAACGGTATCTAACGGACACGAATGTAGTTTCTATTTCTTGCATAACTCCAGAAAACAGTTTTAAAATAAACTGAAACGCTTATAGTTAACGTGTGCGTCACAGACACGTCAATTTCAGGTTAACTTGTATATCACAGAGTTATCGATTCGACCGTGTGTTTTTTTCATTGGATGATATGGCATTGGTGGCCTGATCATAACCTAGGAGCAGCCAGTCGTATGGCTTTATAATGTTATCGCATATTATATGTGCTAACATTATACTTGTTATACAAAATAACGAATGATGTTCTCAGCACCTGGTGTATAATAAAATAAACTTACAGGTCCATAGGAACCGGCAGATGGACTGTACACCCCATTTGAGAATCAAAGAATTGTGCATCTTTATAAAAGTTGAACATTGTTATATAAAACATTGCAATTTTGTCCAGATGCAAATGAAATCGTGTGTTCGTGGGTCATCCAAAGATACAAGTATTAGTCACGTGTATGATGGTGGTGATATAGACAGGGAAGTTAAGTATAGTTTTTAAAATCCCGAACATTCGTTTGGAGTGGATAGGTGTGAGGGGCTGAAATCTATTCCCCATTACCATCTACACATGCGCTTGCATATTGCAGAAAGCAACACAGCACCTTCTAATTTCTAGTAGCTTTTTCCACCATGACAGATATCGAAATTATAACGTGAACCAGTGAATAAGCTGATTATTAAAACAAATGTGCAGATGTATCCTCAATCAACACATTTCTTTCCATTCCTATACCTTTTTGTTTCTGTTGATAACTAAATCCAACCATGTTTACTTGCGATCCGGACGGGTTTTCTTTTTAATGAGGCAATGACTTAAGATAAAGCTGACGCTTAGTAGTCTCGGCAACATAAAATGCAGAAGTCTGTGTCGCATACTCATAAACACGGAGTAATCGAGGCCGTTTGTTTTGTGTCGTCTGCTAATTAATCCTCTTGACACGATGTGGAGGAATAAAACATTGATTCAGCTCCTAGCGCGCGGCCAGGGAGTTAAAAACACTCAACTTTTTATCCCAGAAGTTAGTGTTTTCTTCTCTTTATTGTATCTTGTAACGGAAAACACTACACGTACTATAGGTAGTTAAAATGTATAATCTTTACAGGCAGTAAGAGTACATTAATTGTGACCCTTGGGGTGTGCATTTCGTGTGAATGTTTAGTAAATCGTGACGCGATGGTGTTAAGGTTGGAAAAACATGTTAGCAAAAAAGAAAAAGAAAAGAAAAAAGAAGACACATAAATCTCCTCTTTTTAAATGAAACAAACCCAAACAAACGTCCTATTTAATTATTCTTAAAAATGAAATATTTTGCAAACGTAGAAATATGTTAAATTATTGTCCATAATTATTAAATTTATGCATATTATACATTCCGATTAATGGTATACATCTTGTTCAGATAAAACCAACGTCCACTATGGTATTTTAAATTGCCAAATTAATTACTCTTTCTTGGTTTGCTTTAACTGACGGCTAAATATGTATGTAACTGCGACTATAGAGGTACTATCTATATTATATTATTACTATACGATATCACACAGTTAAGATGATTTTGTTTAATTAAAATATGGTTGTATAACTGCCATAGCAATCGTTTAATATTGGCGCTGTTTTTTTTTTTTTAAAGTCTTTATCTTTATGATAATTTCTTGTCCCAATTTAGACCCGGAGGGATACCAGTGTGAGCGGTGTGGAAAGGTGTTTGCTTACAAGTACTACAGAGACAAACACCTCAAGTATACTAAGTGCGTGGACCAGGGCGATCGCAAATTTCCTTGTCAACTGTGCAGCAGGTATAGCATCATTATTAATGACTTTCTACTTGCTTATTTTATTACATGTGCTAGTCTTGTGCGTCAGTTTGCATGTTTCGCTTTTCTAATTTCTATGCAATTTCCTATATTTACTCTGCAGACATCTCTAAGAAAATGCCAGTTCTTTGCTTTGTTCAAATACGTGTATATGTTTTCTTTAGCATTGTACTTCTAGTCTGTAATTAATGGGTGAAATATTCATATTGTTTTAATATTATGCTTTATATATTTAAAATACATTTAAAATTATAGTATGTGATCTAGTGCATATTGGTCTACATATTTTTTACCACTCTTACTTCATCTATAATAAGTATGATTTACAAACAATATGTTAACAAGTAGAACGGATTCCGACGCTTGGAGTACGTAGACCACTCGCCCATCTTTTCAAAAATTCCAAGCATATTTATAGTATATATGTTTAAACACTAATAATAGCTCATTCCATTTATTTTCTTTCTTCCCATGGTGTAATACTATTACAACCTTTAACTGTTCAAATGCAGTTTTAGCCTTGCTTTAACGTCAAGTTCTGAAGGTGGGGAGCGAAGATCTATTAGCTTGTACACTGCATTCAATAATGGCGACGAAATAAATTGACGATGTTTGGTGATAGTGAAAAACACAAGTTTGTTAAAGGTGTAGATGCATATGTATTTTGCAATAATAAAATATTGATAAATGTCGAGATTTCGAGATTGGTTAAAGGGACATACCCTAGTTTCAGTTCATGAAAATTAACATAAGGTTTAGTTTAATTTACAAACCTGTAACACATTTACAATTGAGTGAAACATGAGTCTTTGACGTTGAAATGGTGAAATACGCTCTAAAATAGAATAAAACTCGACTACATAACTGTTACTTCTCAGAGGCACGTGCCTTTTTAAAAATATGAGAAATGCATTTTGTGATATTAAAAAGCATAAGGATGACCAAAAACACTTCGAATGTACAGAAATGGATACTTTAAACAATAAAATTTAAGTAAGGTATGATTTCAGTTATACAAAAAACCGCCTCTAATAGTCAAAACTATGTCTTAGTGTTTAAAAACTAGGGTATGTCCCTTTAAATAGTCATCAGGCGTTTTACCAGAAAATACTTTGAGGGTAGGTACTAAAACTAAAACAGACAATACGTGACCCTCCTACGAGGTTACCAGTTTTGAAATGTTTTCAAATTGGACACTGCATTTCGTGTGCCTTGACATATTTTAAACAGAAGTTCTCTTACGGTAATATTTCTCAAAATTAAGAAATATATACTCATTAATATGCAAGATTTTAGGTTACTTAGTTTTACCTTTTGTACTCTTTGGCAGAACCCCTAGTCATGGTTCCATTATTAGACGACGCATTGTACACAATATTAAAATGGTATCTAGAGTGAATTTTGTGCTTATTTTCAGGTCATTTGAGAAAAGGGACAGACTAAGGATTCACGTTTTGCACGTGCATGAAAAACACCGCCCACACAAGTGCGCCGTCTGCAGTAAGAGTTTCAGCCAATCATCAAGTCTCAACAAACACATGCGAGTAAGTGTACTTGGAATTTAGTAACTTTTTAACAACAAATCATTGTATTGTGTATCAGTAACAATTTGATATGACAGGTCATATTAATTATATATATGTATGTCATCAAAGACACGTTTGTTTTTTTAAAGAGAAGGAAGATGAGGCTATTTAAGTTATCTGGGAAGATGTTATGTTTTTATAAGCTTTTTTTTCTGAAAATATATACTGATTTTGTACTCTGTACAAGTATATACTCATTCTTTATTCTATAACTGATTCATTAGTAGTCTGTACTATGTCGTGATTCTGTAGTAGTCTGTACTTCATCGTTATTTTGGTAGTGTGTATTCCATCTTTATGATGTAGTAGTATGTACTTCATTTTCAGTATGTTAGAGTATAATACTAACTCTTTATTCAATGGCGCTATAGGGGTACTTACTATGTTTCCTACAACAGGTCCACAGCGGAGAGCGGCCATACAAGTGTGTCTACTGTAGCAAGTCATTCACAGCCTCTAGCATTCTGAGAACACACATCAGGCAACACTCAGGCGAGAGACCATTTAAGGTGAGCCCAAAATAGTAGGACCAGGTCTTACCTTTAGGCTATTGCAATTTGCTTGAGATTGCTAGTTAACTTCATTAAATATATGATTACACATTACCTTCCCACTAAAAAGTACATAAACTCTGGGCTCTTCATAGTTGGTAAAGGTATGGTCACCTCAAACACTCTCCTCTTGGACCCGCACCTGATCATCTAAATTATGTCAATTTTACCCTTCCACCATTTCATGCAAATATTAATTGTATCATACTAAGTGATCTTCCAAACTGCACTGTACACATTATCTCTTTCCCTTTCCACTCCTCCCTGAATTCCTTCCTAAGTGTCCCTTCTAGTCTTTTTAGAACTCTCATCTAGGATGGACATGTTTGAGCATTAATGTGTACGTTAAAGCAGGTTCCTGAAACATTTCATTCATTTACCAACTGCACTTCAGAACTAGTGTAAATAACATATCCTACCCGTTCTCCATCCTTCCTTTCTGTGAAAACTCTTCCTGATGTTGACAAGGCAGAGGCTGTTCCCACAGCAAGCGTTAGATGGGAATCGTCAGTATATATAAGTCCCAATATAATTAAAATTAGCTCCTCTGGTTAATTACTATTACCTGTCGATCTAACAGCACCCATTTGGAGCTCATGTCCAGTTTACCTTTCATTCGACTAATCAAAACCTTACTTGCAAAATCATGCCAGTGATTTGAAAAGAATTTGAAAACATTCAGGATATTGCCGAGGCTATACTAAATGATTCGGGTGAATTACAAAGTATACCGGAAACTAATTTCAATGTAAAATGTTATATAAAATTCGTATCAAGACGAAACAAAAACAACGTGATAGTATAGCCACAAAATCTGTTTATACTAGTAAACTTCCAGATTTTATTACTGCACGTTTCCCCCTGTTTTTTAATATTGAAATAGACCAACAAGTTCACCCATTGCATAAATATTCTCAAATTTGTATGCTCCCAAATAACGCCATGAAAGGCGAAGTGTAATTGATTGATATTTAAATTATTTATTGATGAAATCTAACCTGGAAGTGGGAGTTCACGCAATGCTGTTAGATCTATTGATAGACCAATAGAGCTAATTTTAAGCAGATTGATTTAAGTGCTACCATATCCACATCTTCGAGTTGCCAGTCATTCAATATTGATCGAAACTTTTCTTGTAATTTGTTTTGTGCAGATATACGGTTTTAATAATCATCTTTTATGTTGCAGTGTAAATTCTGTGGAAAAGCTTTTGCATCTCACGCAGCACACGACAGTCACGTGAGACGAACGCACGCGCGTGATAAAGCCGACACGTGCAAGATATGCGGCGAAGAACTTGCTAACCAATTTGAGCTCAAAGTTCATCTTCAAACACACCTGGGAGCCACTTTGTAAACCTGTGTTCAGAAGACCATGTTTCATATACAATACTGTTTGTCTTAAAGTTTAAACTTTACAATCTAGTCTGGAGGCTCAACCTTGAATTATGACTTATGCTTTATTGATACTCAAAGGCGTTGCTATGTCGTCATTTGTTTGAATGCATTTCACGTTCTTTTTGTAATATATATATAAAACAATTATTATATTATATGCACTGGCCCAGGTTTTATGCTTACAAATAAAGAGAGAATCTGCATTTAAATATATTTTTAAATCATATCTTTAACAGCTAATCATTGGACCTATAAATGTTGGACAATAACAGCGATTGAGGTGGGTGTCGGTGCATTAATACAATAATTTTCCTTTCAATTGGGGAGGGGGTGAGGCAGTGTATGTACTTCACCCATTCAACTTCCAACTTATATTTTACTTACAGCCTAGGCGAGGGTGGGGTGGGTAGGGGTATGTCTGTACCCACGCTCAATAAGTAAAATATACGTTCGTTTGCTCTACTCTAAACAAGTACAGACAAAAATCGGGTGCGTGGCCCCTCCCATTAATTAGTGTGACCTCCAACACAAGATATCGTTCCTACGGGCCTCTTCTATATGTTATTTGTTTTAAATAAACATTCCAAACAGATATTTAAAGCTAGTGCCAAATCAAAACCCAGAAATAATTTCACTCGAGACTTAGTCTTAATATGGATGCTAGTTTAATATCCATCATGATATTTAAAATGTACATAATGGGTCACTGAGATTGTGTAACCCTCTTGAATAGGGCAGTAGGTTAAAAAGGTGTAGTTGTACATTTTAATAATTAATTTTCTTTTTTCAAATCATGTGTTAACCACGTACTTATATTCATGAATATATGGCTTGTACTTAATAATTTAAATAACTGAGTGTTGAAAGTTTGTAATTGTATTCGGGATGACTCTCTAGTCTTGTATTTTAATGTGCCAAATATTGTAACACATTCATATTCTGTATCTGCTCGTTTTATCTTTAGTTCTAACACTGTTTTCAGAATAGACTAACTGTACAATCATACCTATTCTAAAACACCTTTAAGATTGGCGTCGGAAGATGCCGGCAATTGGAGGGACTAGTTATTAAATGTGAGCTCATATATAACACACACAGTTTTTATTTTTAAAAATGTAGAATATTTATAATCAACTCTAGTCATATTTGTACAATTTCTACAAACATGAAAAACTAATTATTATGAGCTACATACTTGTAAACTATTAGAGTAAAACATATAATATATATTCATTCAAATCTATATTTAGATCGTCTTTTAACTGGGATGGGATGCTTGTCCCTCTAGCTTCAGAGTTTGGGTTGGCGGTGCCCCATTCCTCCCCCC
>JAECMU010076163.1:0-10874 GCA_016106625.1 Dracogyra subfuscus
TATGACAATTACTAGTCAACAAACATGTCTATCTTTTATATATACACCTGGAAAAAAGTATCGCAACACCCCGAACTTTTCGATAATAGCCAAATGCTATCGTCAGTCATATGCGAAACGCAAATAAAAACGTCATGACAGTGTACTTGTTGGATGTAATACACCTCAGGGAATAATTAAATTACAAATTCAACAACATACTAAACAAAAACACGCATTTTATTCTGAGAACTAAAAAAGATGAAAAACCTACACAAAAATGAGGTGCTGTTACGTTTTGTTGTGTGAAGTTCGCAAGTGCAGTCACTGTCAATATTTTGCCCTCCAGTCCTCAACAAATGACCCAAGTACACAAACCATAACATTCTATCAAGATCCTGTGGAACCCCTTCCAGTCCGAATAAAATCCAGAACCCTCGTCAAAATCGACTTCCCAGACCCTCAGTAACGGGTGTAACCTCCTCCGACGGAGATAACTTTCCGTACCCTCCTCCTCATCGACTGTACGAGACGTCGCATCTGACGCTGAGGTATTCTGTTCCATTCCTGGTGCAAAGTCTGTTCCAATTCCTCCAGATTCTGTACTGGAGGCTACCTCTCACGTACCCTGCAACCCGTGATGTCCCAGATCATCTCTATGGGGTTTAAATCTGGACTCCTGGCAGGCCAGGATAGCGTTGTGAAAATTGGCCTTGTGTTCAAAGGATGATTATCAAAGTGTGGCACAACAACCGTGTCCAAGATGTCTGTGATAGCGTTGTTCGTTTAGATTTTGGCTGACAGTTACAAGGTCGAGTTGGCAATCGTGTGAAACAACGGAATCTGCTGCAAGATGTGCCTTTGGGCATAAGCTGTACCTCTCAGGCGCCAGACACGGGCTCTACCGTCAGTCATGAACAACAGAAATCGACTCTCATCCGACCAGCGTATTCTTCGCCATGGTACTAACTTCCATGGACGTCGCTGTTGACACCAGATCAGCCGTGCGGCAATGTGAGCACGGGTTAACAACGGACGTCGGACGGGTCGTCTGGCTCTATACCCAGCTGTCTTGAGTCGATTCCGCACCGTTCTGTCTCAAAGACGACGATTTGGCAGCCATTCTCGTTTCAACATGCCACTTCTCATGAACGGATGAATCCTGGTGAGTCTCAGAAGGGCGGTATCTTCCCTATGACTTGTCACACGTGGTCGTCTGGAACGATTACGGTCGTTAATGTCATTGGTTTGTTGATGTTTCCAGAGCAATAGGCTGGTGGTGGATGCATAATGGCCAACATTTCTTACGATGGCTCTCAGGGACATATCCGCATTCCGCATGCCGACAACCTGCCATCTGACATCTGACATCAATTAATTCACAAAATCTTCTCAGTTTTCTAACAGTAAGAACGGTGAATTGAAACACGTGTTTTGCCCAGTGCGGGGTACCCGTAATGCACGTTTCACTACCCACATGCTGTAGCACGTACAGACCGTATCTCAATATATGGTGTAGCAAAAGGGTCATGATTGTGGACCCCACAAACAGACTTTTAAAATATTTTGAAATTTTGATACGAGGCCTGATTATTTTGGGTGTTGCGATACTTTTTTCCAGGTGTATAAATATTAGTCCTTTTTTTCCATACAAAAGAAATATACAGACCCAGAGATAGACTGCGAAGGTGAGACCCAAGTGGTAACCCTTGAGGTCTCAGTCGCTATGTCAACTCTATCGGGAGACCTGTGTGTCATTCATCCAAGAGCACTGACGTGTATATTATTTGTATCACCATGGTGTTAACTTTATTAATCATGTTTCATGTTTGGACAGTAAAATTCAAGAAACTACATCACCAACTTTCGGTCAGTCACAGAGAATACAACGAAAGTCTACTTATTCTACAACCAGGTGAGTACACTAAGGTAGATGGCAGAATTGAAATCCAAAATTACATTTTGTTTTTGTTGTAGAATGTATTGATCTACCTGGGTTTTCTTTCAAGGATCCATTCTGTCAATCCTTTCCAAATGGGATTCATTTTACTGCAGTCAAATTAATGTTGATGTTTCGTCTTTACAAAAAGAACAAAGTGGAGACTCGATATATCCTACCTATGTAAAAAACAACAACAAAAAAACACCCCCGTTTATCTAGTAATATTCTGTGGATAATTTTGTATTGAAACCATCTTAAGGTCTGTGTTTTCCGTGCAGCGAAATGACATTGCATTCATAAGTTTCCAATCGTATTCTTGATAATGATAGTTTAGCTCAATTTCCCATTTTAAATTGTATGGGGTTTTGTTTTAATTTTGATCAAAGCAATGTATTATAATAATTATTACTGCCTTTGCAGTTTATGTTGAGTTTAGAATTAATGTAAGAAAGAATGGGGTTTTTTAGTTTTATTTTGAAATGCTTTATTTTAGGTAGCTTGCAATACCGTTTGAGTGCACTTAATTACTATAGTAATGTATAAAATTAATTTTAACATTGTATATTGTAATAAATTGTTCATATATATAAAATTTACCATTGTCATCTGTTAAGTCATTTATATACCTAACCCCTGCTTCATACCAGTCTTTATAAAATACTGATTTATTATTTATTTTAATGTCATCATTATACCAAATAAATTGAGACTGTATGTCACTGCCACTACTGAGTTAGTTTTAAGTTTTGTTTAGGTATGCACACCAAGCCAATAAAGTGTCTTTCCAAAAGTTAGTTTTCACTGTTGGCACCGTATTCTTTTCAACATAATCTGGATCAAATTCCATTATATGATCAAACTTATCAATCACGTTTAGTGTTAACAATTTCCATTTCAAAATAGAATTTGTCCATAATATTTTGATCCAAGTAATCTTGTGTGCCAAAACAAACATTGGGAACTTTAATACCTCCATTTCTTATATTGTAATTAATTTGTACTCGTTTGACCTTATCTGGTTTTCCTTTCCATATAAATTTTAAAAGTTTCTTTTGAAATGCTAGTATTAAATTAGCAGTCGGATTTGGAATGGCCGAAAATAAATGTGTTAAAAGTTCTACTTGACCAAATATTAATTAAAGACTCAGTAGCTTTCACTTTAGTATAATTACTTTTAACTAAATTTTCTAAATCAACATCAAACTTAATTCCCATTAAACTGGTCTGTCCAATCAAGTTTCCATTCTTTACATCATTTATAACGATTCCTTTTTGTTATCCTATCCAAATCAATTTAGATTTCTCCACATTAACTTTAAGACCAGAAATTCTAGAATAAAATGTTAAAGTATTCAGAGTAGCATATAGGCTTTTCTGCAAATTGCGTTAAATAAATATTCAATGTTACCAAGTTTTATTCCTTTTATATTATTATTGTGGGTTTTTTTAATAGTCTGGCGCATATTTCTGCACAGAGAAGGAAAATGTATTGAGACACAGGATCGCCCTGCCTACACCCTCTTCCTAGGTTAAGAAAATAGATGAAGCAAATCCATTTACAAGAATACTAGATTGGCTATCTCTCTGAAGTAAGTAAACCCATTTCTGACTAGATCTTCCAAAACCAATCAACAATAATAAGCCTGGGATTTTATGTTTTTCAGTATAATTCATAATATCATATACCAATCGTGTCACTTCACCAATGAATCTACCTGCTAGAAATCCCTTTTGTTCTTCACTTATAATAACTGGAAGGACCGAATTTAGTCTTTGAGGTATAGCAGCTCATGCTAATGTATAAGACATATCAAGTAAAGAGATAGGTCTCCATTTTTTTTTTTTTTAAGTTTCTTGTTTTTATTTGCTTTTGGAATACAGGTTATTAAACCTTGTTTTGGGGTAACTGAGAGCATATCCATTATTATATGTATAATTTAAAGAATTTATTAGATATCTGTTTAGATCTCTCCAAAAATAATACAAACATTATACTGTACATCCACCATAATTTTAAGAGCTTGTAAGATTTCATCATAACATAGTATACCCTCCAGACTTTCAGAAGTATCTGGGTCTAATTTTGTGAACTCACTCGAGACACTGTGTGAAAAGATTTCTTCTAAGTTTACTTCACTTACTGAGGGTTTTTTCGAATACAGTTTTTTAAAGAAAGACTTAGTTTTCTCTATTATACTCACCATGTCTTTGATTGTTTGACCTTCAGGTGTCTCTAATTCTACAAAAGATTTATTTTTAAAAATTCTAAATTTAAAAAAGGGTGTGTTTTTCAACTTTCTCAACCCGTCTTGCTTTTGATCTAACAAAATTCCCTTTAGCTCTTATACAACTAAAAAAAAATTTCAATTTCAACATTAATTAATTTAAATTAGTTTGTTTTTAACATTAATATCTTCTGTATCATCTTTTTTTCTGTGTGTTAGTCTATCAAGTCCAATTTTTTAGCTCTTTTTGTCTATTTATTGTAATTTTCTTTTTCATCAATGAATACCATATTGTCTTCCCCCAAATCACAAGTAGAAAGGTTTCCCATAAAAGCTGGTCATTGATTGTGAATTGGTTTATTATCTCGTCATTAGTTTTATTTTTGTATTACTCAACTGTTACATTTAGTTTCTTTAATCAAATTTATACATTCCTTGTCTTCAAGTAATGAACTGCTAAACTTCCAAAAACACTTTCCTCTTTCCATTTCATTATTTTTTTAAATATTAATTCAATAAGTGAATAATCAGATTTAAAACTGGGATGAATATTTTAGAAACAACTGATGATAATAAGTTGTGTGATATTTTTTTTTTTTTAGTCTAACCGTGACTGTTTCAAGAGTGTAATCTGTCTCCAAGTAAATCGGCTTGAAACTGGGTTATGTTCTCTTCATCAAATATTTCTATCTTATCATGCAACCAAGCTTCCAATTACCTGCTAACATCTACATGATAATCTGAATCGATAGCGGAACGTATTTGCGCATGATCAAACCATTTCCGGCGGAAGTCGATTTGTTTTGTAAACATTCCAAAGTCTGATGTATGTGACGTATATCTGTGACGTACTTACGCCAGCAGCTGTTAGTGGGGGAATCGTGTGTTTATTTTTTTTAATGAAAAACAGTCAAAGTATGGTTAAAAAGGGTTGCATGATTAAAAAAATACCAGGTTACTACGATTTGATATCGTAGTTATTTGACTCGGTTCGATAATGGTGTAACAGGCTCGCTAAATCTCGCCTGTTACCCCCTTATCTAAACCTCGCCAAATAACAACGATATCAAAACGTAGTAACCTGGTATTCTATATATATCCAATATTTTTTCTCGTGCATTTGAATTATTAACCGTACTATAATTGAACAAATCAAGTGTTGGATCTTGAACTAAATTCCAATCACCACATAAAATAACAGATTGACTACTGCAGAATACTTTATTTTCGCTGGATAAAATTTTCGCGATTTAATGAAAATGGGTCAATTCAGGAATTATTTTCGCGAATCCCCCAACCCCCATCAATATAAAAAACGAAGTACAGATGTCAATAATTTGTATCTAATTTATCAATAATATTAATTAAATTGTTATAAAAAGTTTGTTTATCTAAATTGGGACCAAAAAACACTAATCAAGATGTAAGAATTTGTGTCTAGTTTAACACCCAGTGCAAGATAATTACAATTTTTATCTTCCTGGACTTGATTTACTTTAAATTCAAAATTGTTATTAAATAACATTGCTGTTCCCCGAGCATTATATTTAAAGGAGCTGAAATAGCATTCTGAATAACCCCAATGTTGTTTAACAATTTGTTTTAATTCTTTAGTAAAGTGCACATCCTGGAGACAATATATGGAAGCTTTTTTACTTTAAAAAAATGGAATACCTGTTTCCTTTTTAACAAATAATTTAAACCTCTACAGTTTAAACTAACTATTTTTATATTCATATCCATTTTACAGAAAAAGGGAATTTTTTGGTAATTTGTAAGGCACCAATCAATACTTATGTTAAGAATAGTATCTTGCATACACAAATACAAATACATGTATGTACTCACCTAAGTATTCAAATACCATTTTTTATGTGAACACAGTGAAATATATAATGAAATGTGTCTTTCACCAATGAAGTAATGCATAATCTGAAATACACCACAAAGTGTTTTATGTCTGTAGTAAATAAACATTTTAAAATTGTGATTCGCATGTCCGGTGATTCGGCGTAGTAGATGTGAATCGATGACCCCGCTATTTATAGACTGGCCGTGACCTCACTTTGTAGCCCACAAACGCTACACTATTGTCCCAGGGTTATATTAGCACTTTTTTCATTGATTTTTAAAAATATTACACTGAAGAAAAAAACCCACGATCACACATGACACATCCCATGATCGGTTTCCAGATTGTTTTCTTGAATAGCACTGTTTATCATTACACCACAACTGGTATATCAAAGTTGTGGTATGTACTACTCTGTCTGTGGGATGGTGCATATAAAAGATACCTTGCTGCTAATGGAAAATAGTAGCCCATTAAGTGGCGACAGCGGGTTTCCTATATCTATATATGTGTGGTCCTTAACCATATATCTGATGCCATATAATCGTAAATAAAATGTGTTGAGTGCGTCGTTAAAGAAAACATTTCTTTCTTTCTGTTTGTCATTACTGCAGACGCATGTTCCTACACAGAATGATGGATTTAGTTTTCTCTGGTGGATTGTGCACACATGTGGATTTTATTTCGTTATTTTTTGTAAAAATCACAGTTGTGAACTGGACTGACTGCCAAGTAAGGTGCTAAACTTTTAGTTTTATTTGCACGTTTCTGTGTTTTCCTTTTCAGTTTAAATAAAAATAATCAACAAAAAAGAATTATTATGTTTACTATAATTTAAAAAATGCGAGAAAGATGTTTGTTTTTTTTTAGACTGGCTTTAACATTCTTAATATCAATAAGGCTAAAGTACTTTGCGTTGAAACGCGAAAACACGTGAATCGTTTTTCTTCAAATTATGATATGTGTTGACAATTCTAATAATGTTTAATTGCACCCTTAAATGAAAGGACAATTAAAGCATTTGGCCTGGTATGCATAGTCAACGATATATAATGCACGTTACTGCTCAGTATCAACAAGTATAATCGTATAGTTTATTAAACGATTAAATGTGACGGTCATTGTATATAACGGGCGCAGCCATTTTGTACCATCCCAGTGAATACGCCTTTGGCGAGCCAATGGTTACATACTACTTAACGTCTTAGAACTGAACAAATAAAACGTACCTCATTTTTGTGGATGCATCGCAATGTTCTGTAATAATATCCATCCCAGTAATCCAACAATAGGTATATATTATGTTTCAATACAAAAGAAACCACCATTGTCAAAGTGTCGAAATAACTGTATTATATTTTGTCCATAACTTAACCACATACTAAAATAATAATCGGAGTGTTTTCCTAGTTCATTAGTATTTTCTTTCCATGGCCAGTACCTGTGGTTCCTGTTTGATAGGTGTATATATAAATGGTCCCCAGTCACTGTGTCTAGACACACTAAACATACGTGTCTCTTTTTGTTTTAAGATCATAGGGTATTGTGTAATGCACATTATCAGCCGTCCTGATTTATTCCTGTAAATAAGTCTGTGAAACCCTTGATTAAGTAGACTTCCCATCTAAAATAACGTATTCCCCCCAAAAAGAAAATTTTTGCTTCAACGTACCCAACCAATAAGCCTGATAATATGCATTTTTTTCCTTTGGATTGTTTAAGAGAGAAAAATTCTACAACTCCATTTCGTTCTATTGATGTAAATTCAAATATATTTAGTTAAATAGTTTATTATACTATCAAGTCATTTATTTTGTTTTACAAATCAGGTTGATAAAAGTGAAGTGTCGTGTCCTACATTAGAGCTTACACTGAACATATTGGAGTTCGACGGAGCTGACGTAATTTTGCCCCAAGCTATAGTACCGGACGCCACAAAAAGGAAACAAAATGGCTGCCCCCCAGTTAGCAGGAGCAATCATGTTTTGTTAATAATTCTAAAATTACGCGTATTTCATTTGTTAAAGTTTCAGTATGTGTTGATGGACCAGGTATGCATATTTCCAAAACATTAAGGCTCTTGTTTGAGTTGACTGTCCCTTTAACAATAAATACGTTGACACATTGCAAAAGGAATTGAGATTTAATTAACTGAAAAGCGTACTTCAGCAAAATACCAAGTGTGTCGAATTAACGGACTCTCTTATACACCGGACACGCATATATGCATATACTATTATGTGTACGGTATGAATTATCACAGCAATGTAACAGGCGCATGTACTATTATATGTACGGTTTGAATTATCGCACGAGATACGGATCTGAGGATGCACACCTTTCTGGTTTCGGCGGACATATTGAAAGGGTGTGAATAAGGAGAGTGGAGGTAGGAGGCGAACAGAGAATCATAAGGCTGGTTACACAGGAGAGAGCAAGAGTAAGAAGATGTAGGTAGAATAGCATATATATGTATAAATTGCACACAAAACGAGCATAAATATGTTCCTTGATTGTAACATTCTTGCAGCACATGACATATGACACATTGCACATATTAGCTGTCGAGTGAAGTATATAAGACACTTCCGCTTCCGCTTACAGAATGATACACTCATTGTCAATCAAGTTGCCGTCTGAAATATAATAATCGAGTCAATTAACATTTGAGGAACCTTTCTATCCTTTGAAGGTATGCTAGTATGTTAGAATGTTATGGCACAGTATTAGTTTGTAGTGTAATGTGCAACAGTATAAAGTTTACTTTGTCATACTAATGTATTGCAGTATATTAGGCACCTTGTTATGGTACACTGACATGTTACAGTACATTCAAATGATTGGGAACCTAGTCATGGTACACTAATATGTAACAGAATATAAGGCACCTTTTCATGACACACTAACACATTTCAGTTTATTAGGAATCTTATCATGATACTCTAATATGGCTATGTATATTGGGCACCTTATCATGGTACACTAACATGTTACAGAATATTAGGAATCTTGTAATGGAACACTAAAATGTCACATAATATTTGGCACATTGTTATGGAACATTAATGTATTACAGTGAATTAGGGACTTTGTTGTGGTACACTAATATGTTACAAGAATAGTAAGTAGTTTATCCTGCCAAAATAGCATGCTAAAGAATATTAGGCTCTTTGTCATGACACACTATCATGTTGTAGTATATATAGGCACCTTGTCATGGAACACTAATGTGCCACAATATGTCGGGCACTTCGCAACAGCAGACTAATGTGTCAGTTTATTTATCAAGTGCCTTAGCATGACACTCTATATTAGGTAATTTGTCATGGTACACTAATGTATAACAGTATATTGGACACCGTGTAATGACAAAAATATTGAAGTATATTAGGAACATTTCAATGACATACTAATGTGTCATTGTATATTAGGGTTAGGGTTGATATTTGCCCGCTAGTTTGTCTGTCTTTTTGTCCCTTTGTCTACTTGCCTGAGAACCTGTCTGCCTGGCTGCTTGCTTACTTAAGTATCGACTTGCCTGTTTGCCTGTCTGTCTAGTTCCCACTATGATTCTATGATTCTAGGTCAGTAATTTAGATAATCAAACTCTGATGTTCTTACCTTCTCCAATTTTTCTAATGGCGTCGTTTCCACACAGAGGGCATCGTCTGGCGTTTTTACTGCAAGCCCTGCACAAGGTTTTGTGAGAGCACGGCAGAATGATGGCATTAGCCCTCTGTCTCAAACAACATGAACACAGGACGTCCTCAACGAAACCTGAAGCTCTATCATTTCTAGCAGCAGAACTGCTCGGCGATGATCTGGAAAATAGAAGCATATTACTTTGGTTGCTGCGGTTGATTTACTTGTCTGGATATTGGGCTTCCAGAAAGATACAAACGGGTACGGGCTAGAGAGGCTAAAAGTCCAGAAATGTGCCCTATTAAGTGAAAAAGTGCCCCTTTTTGTTCAACGGGAGAAGGCCTTAATCACTATTGTGATTCGGTTCTCTATGTACTGACATATAGTGATATTAGGCGAGATAGGAACCTAACATTACGCATGGGCTTCAAACTTGGCGTTTAGGGTATGTAGCTCTCTCCTGCAACCTGGAGTTTTGTGTGAGTTTGTACTGACGTGGTATATATTATCGAGTAACCGTGAACCGGTCTATTAACGGGGAATGGTTTCTGCACACGCGCATTGTAATGTAGATATATTTGATGAAATACTACTTTGCCTTGTTCACTTTATTATCGAATTCAATAAACAAATTCTAATACCCATGCACTTTTCTGATTAAATGCATGTCGTACTCTAATGTTAAAATTATTCAAATACTCCCGTAAACCAGGCTATTGTTTTCCATGTGTCACGTGAAGTCTTCGACAGTAACAGGGGTGTGAAACTGTTGTTTATTTAGATTTGTTTAATGTTGCACACCATTTAATATAGTGTGTAGTAGTAGTAGTAGTAGTAGTAGTAGTAGTAGTAGTAGTAGTAGTAGTAGTAGTAGTAATAGTATACAACAACTACAAAATTAACAATAACAATCATCATAACAATCATACAAAATGGTATTTGGTATGTCTGTACCTTATTTGTGTGAAATTTTGCACCACGCTTTCCAGCTTCTTTTCGGTGCATATGTCAACAGGAGTTAACCCTCTACGGTTTCTGGCTCCTTTGTCGGCGCCGTGTTGTAACAGGTAGGCGGCAATCTGTATCCGTTTATCAGTAGTTTGTCCATGTCGTCCAATAAGTGATGCCAACTTATATAGAAAATATACATACTTCAGTTTAGGAGTCGTAAATCAGAATCAAAACAGATGGATGATCTTACTGGCATGCTAACAACCTCAACCCCCCCCCCTCT
>JAECMU010076187.1:0-11902 GCA_016106625.1 Dracogyra subfuscus
CATGTAGTTATTTTTGGCAGCTGTACCAACATCCATCCACGATGTCAACTCAAACTTTCTGCAGTGTAACAACATTATGACCGCTATGTCAGTACCTGACGCATGGATGACTATATATCCTTTTACCACCGTCTTGTGATTGTCGTCAACTGCTTTTGCATGAAGGAATATCTCGGTATCCACCTCCTCGTGTTTATTTCTAAGGTCATCGACCACTTCACACTTGAGAACTCCATCTACAACTTTGCTTGGAACTGTGGTAGTTGGATTTTGAATGATCTTGATTTCAAGGCATCATTAATGACCTGTGGTCTCCTTTGTTCAGGTCCTGTTATCACAAACTCCTTGGTATCTGCTCAACAAGGGAAGGCTACTAGTGACAAGATTTGAGAAAGTCTGCTCACCGTTCCAGAAAATGGACAGTGGCATCACCGAGAATTCCTACAGTCCTGCATTAATGATCCCAACAGATTTGAAGAGAAGATAAAGACCTTTACAAATGATTGTGTTAAGAATCAAAGAGCTAAAGACCACAGAATAGCTGAACTTAAGAGTGCAAGAGATCTTATAGGTCACCTTTGATTACTAGCAACCATTATCCATGCAGCACAGATGAAACAATGGCAAAACAGAAAAAAACTCTCTTCCATTTATCGGAATCGAAAGTGAAACACGGGGAAAAGCCACCCCGAATTCACATGTGTATGCATTGTAGATGGCCAATTTCTCCTTCATACATTACCTCACTGTCTACGTTCCACTTACGGAGGACTTGTAAGAAGCATTCTGGTTCAAACAATGGCATTGTCTTTCATTCAAGTTCACCTCATCTTTGACAACTTCCCACAGCTATCTTTGAAAGATAGACAGCGAGACATTTCCTGCCAAGAGTGACATGACCAGCAATATGCACAGATAACTGGAAGCCGCCAGCTCTCCTTGATATTCCCAGTGAATGCTATCATTTCAAAGTTGATGTGGTCGATAAGCTTAGAAATAAACACGAGTATGCTGATACCAAGATATGCCTTTATGCAAAAGCAGTTGATGACAATCACAAGACTGGGGTAAAAGGAGACATAGTCATCCGTGTGTCAGGTACTGACATAGCAATCATCATGTTGTATCACTGCAGAAAGTTTGAGTTGCCACTGTGGATGGATGTTGGTACAGCTACCAAAAATAGCCGCAGATATATCAATATAATCAATATTTACCAGATTCTTGGCCCTCAGATATGTGCAGCACTACCAAGACTCTATGCATTCACCGGTAGTGATTACATTGCATCATTTATTCACAAAGGAAAGTTGAGACCATTTGCTAAGCTGGAAAAGAATACAAAGGTACAAAATTCATTTGAAGATATGGCGATTGAAGCAGAACTCAGACATATCACACCATGCAAACATTTACCACTAGCATCTATGGAATAGAGGATACAAGCAAGACAACACTCAATGACTTTCGATACAAGATATTTGAATAGTGTTATGGACAAAAGTCAATGAGAAGAATCCACTGGAGAAGCTGAAGGACATAAATGCAAGTGTCATTCCACCATGCAAGGCAGAGATAAACATGCATCCTTTGTTGCACAAATGTGGGTGAATGCTGATCTCAATGATATTCAACAACATCCAATTGATCAAATGGATGGGATTTTGACAACGGATTCTATCAACAGATATGACATGAAGGAACACAACTGCCAGAAACCATCATTCCAGATAAAAACGGGATCGTTGATGAAGAGAGGCAGTGCTTTCTGAGGATGAAGATTAAGGAAGGTGAAAGTTATTTAAGCAGGCATTGCAATGGAACCAGACTGTAACTCAAGTTCTGTTTTGATCAATAAATTTCTTTCTGTCTGGTGACTAATCAGAATAATGAACCTTTGGTTGAATTTTGATCACATCAATAACTTAGTTTACATTTAGGGACGCACGTTTTGTTTGACCTAGTCGTGGAGTTCAGTTGCATTTAACAGATCATATACTCACAAATATAATCATATTATCACATTATTTATTCGTGCTTTCGTGTTGAAGAAATCCAATTTTTATTTCATGTTTTTGGCGCGGAAGTGCAAGTATATCATGTGGCTTGCAGCTTGGACAGAATTCCCCAAAATGTATTGTTCAAATGAGTGGCCATTGCATCACTCAGAACAATCACCTACTGACCCTGTGAACTAGCTTGTATCTTAAGTTTGGTATACCAGACTTTTCACTGTTCCACTCATAGTACACTCAGAGTTTCACTAGACACTGGTGAAAACAATGGATCAAGTATGTATAACAATTACAACAGTTCATGCAAAACGTTTCACTGCTATAACACTCACACTGAAAATTAAAGGCAGTGAAAAGATCATTTAAATGTAATCTTTCATTGTTCAAATGTACAAATAGTCATATTATTATATTACAATAATATTACACTCACTGCATTTAAAGGAATTGGGCACATTGTGACCTTTGACCTTCAGTGAATTCAGTAAAGGACTAAGTGTAGCAGTTGACACTTAAGAATGGTATATCTTAATTATTACATCAACAGTGAAGGACGCCCCTCAAATAGTAAACATTGCAATATTCCTGGTCTACAGCTGTAATTGTACCAATTTTTAAAAAAGGTGACACAATTAACCCAAATAATTATCGTGGAATTAGTTTAGTTAGTTGTTTTGGTAAACTGTTTACATCAATTATTAACCAGCGACTTCTGTCATGGTAAAAAACCCAATGATATTATTACTGATGCTCAGTTGGTTTCCAACCTAAGTTTGGTACTGTAGATGCTATTTTTGCACTGCATTCAATTATTAGTAAGTCTTTGTCATTTAAAAAGCGTCTTTATTGTGAATTTATAGATTTTAAAAAGGCATTTGATACAATTAATCGGTCTAAGTTATGGTTTAAACTACATAAGATTGGTATAAGGGGCAAAGTGTTATCTGTTATTTATTCTATGTATCAGAACGTTAAATCATGTGTTACTGTCAATGGCTTTCAGTCAGATTATTTTTGTAATGGATTAGGTTTAATGCAAGGTGAAGTTTTGTCACCAATCTTGTTTTCTTTATATATCAATGATTTTGAAGTAAGTTTTATCCAAGCTAACTGTATACCATACGAGTGTCAGTCACTTAGTTTATTTTTATTAATGTATGCAGATGATCGTTTTTCAGAATCAGTTGATGATTTGCAGCTACAATTAGACACTTTGCTAGATTATTCTAGAAAATGGGATCTATGTGTAAATAATGCAAAGACAAAAATGATTTTTTTTAGAAATGCAGGTAAACTTAGAGAGAATGAAAAATGGTTTTACGATGACAATTGTATTGAAATTGTGAATAACTTTACATATCTGGGTATTGTATTAAACTATAATATCAAATTTAATATTGCTGAAAAAATATTGTCTGAGCAAGGTAGAAAAGCTATTTTTGCACTGAACCGAAAGGTTAAGGCTTTTTATCTCAATCCAGCAACTATGTTATCATTGTTTGATTGTTATATTGGTAGCATTTTGTATTATGCATCGGAAGTACGGGGTTCACACAAGGGACTTAATATTGAGCGTATTCATCTGGAATTCTTTTAAAAACTGTTGGGTGTTAAAAAATCTACATGTAATGTAACGATTTATGCGAAACTTGGTCGTTATCCATTAAGAAACCTGCGTATATATAATATGATTAATACTGGTGTAAGCTGTTAGTGACATCTAATTGTATATTGAAGAATTGTTATGAATTTTTGTATGATAGAGTAGAAAATTATAAAGAACAAATCTAAACGACAAAACCATGGCGCAGTCAAAATCGTATCCCTGCACAAGGCAGAGTCCAGAGGACGCTCTATACAAGGTCGTGATAGTTTCCATGATCCACTATGGGGCGAGCTGCTAACAGGGGGACCGGCAGCGTACACTTCATCCTTCCTGCACCTCCCAAGGAGATACGGCAGTGTACATTTCATCCTTCCTGCACCTCCAAGTCCGCAAATACACACCCGCACAGAGACCATTGGAATACATAGGATTGTGATAGCATGCACTCATGAATCACCTTGGAAATGGTAATGCTATCAGGTGTTCGCAAAACTGGGTATACCACATTAAAAAGGAATTGATTAATTTGGGTTTGGGGGATATATGGTTTAATCAAATACTATATCCTGGATGTTTATTGGTAATCAAACAAAGAATTCTTGATCAAGCTATGCAATTTATTAGGAGTGAAATTGATATTTCGCCAAAATGTATTATGTACAAATATTTTACAGATACATTCAATCTGCAATTTATTTTCAGAAAACACTTCCAGTACTTTATAGAAAATATGTGTCAGAATTTAGAATGTCATCTCATATGTTAGCAATTGAAACTGGCAGATATAATCATACATAGCGACATGACAGATTATGTTTTCACTGTTAAATGTTATGGAAGATGAGTTTCATTTTATTTTAAAATGCCCCTTATATACTGATTTGAGAGAATTTTTTTTACATTAAACCTTATTATTGGAAAAAACCCCATCATTTTTTAAGCTATCGAAATTATATAATGTACAATATTCTAAAACTCTATGTAATTTTGGAAAATATTTATATAAAGCAGTTAAATTAAGAAAAGAAGTTTTTAAAGGCATTTTCCGTATGTGTGTAGTTTATTTGTTTTATGTAACATGCATGTTTTCTTGTTTATTAAAGTTTGTTATCCTGTTGTTATGTATTATTTTGTCTGTATGAACAGATGACCTGTAAAGGTTAATAAAGAACACTCAGAGACACGTAAGAATCAATGATCCTTAATCAGGGTACCCTAAAGAATATTTTGGCATCAGTTTCGTTGATGTACTCAACCATGCTAATTAAACTTCTGATTAGTGCTAATTAGGGACGTTCTTAAGTGGACAGGAGATGACACTTAAGAATGGTGGATCTTAATTAGTACGTAAACAGAGAACATGTTGGTGTAGTTTTGATTGGTGTACTCAACCATGCTAATTAAACTTAACATTTGGGGTATTTTGAGGGGTGGCCCCTTGGACTGGTACAGGAGATAACACTTAAGAATGGCCGTTTGGGGGTCCCACAGCCCACACCTACATATTCCAGGCCTCAACCTTTTGTACTCACAATGCTAATTAAACCTCTCTGGGCTCCCAGTTTACCCATTTTTCTCTGGGTTACTGAAGTGTGAGGGGTGGGAGTATTTATATCCGTGGTGTTTATGTTGATTGGTACGCTTCAGGTAGGAGGTTTAGCCACATATGTTACTATTGTCGTCTGTGGGATTTGATTTGGTAGTATACACCCTATAGCACATATTCAGCGCATAATAAACAAATATGATGTTTTTGTCATATTATTTAATTAAATTATACTGGTTAATTAATTAGCCATCACTCGACCACGCAAGTTCACAATGACCTTGACCTTGACAATAATCTCTCTACATGGCTCTGAATGGAGTTTGAATCAAAGTTAGCAATGAAGAAAAGTTGGTTTGGGCCTAAAATTCATACTTAAAAGATTTCAATAATTTCTTTTTACATGGTATTTGACTTGCCATATACAAGTACTCTTAAATATGGTATTATATATCTAGGCAACCTGAACTAAGATATTAATAGCAATTTATGTTTATATTAAAAATAGCATGTGTCAATAGTGGGTTAATGTCTTTAGTTTCCATTAACCTAGTTATTTTTTCATGTATGAAATTCTAAAAACTCAAATTTGTAAAGAACTTGATTTTTATTGTCATTTTGAGATATTTATAGGGTGCTAAGGTATAATTTAGACAAATTTGTAGTTTTATGCAAAATTTAAAGTAAATTTGAAGAAAAACATTACCAAAAACATAATTAAATTTGTTGTCACTATTTTGCCTTCTGTTCTTATTTATACATGACAATAAGGTTGTTAAACATACATTTAGGTCTCCAGATCAATTTGTTTTCTTAATAATCACTTAGCTATCATGAAGTGCATTTGGAGTTCAGAATCAATTTGTTTCAGATTTGATTATCTGCCTTGGATTAAGTTGATAATTTATTTTATTGTTAAAGCTGTATTACCTAATGTTACTAGCTTAATAAAATGCTGGATTACAGATTGTAGGAATACATCCAATATACATATTGTATTCATCTGGATTAGAAAATAATGCAAGAAAATAAATGTTCGGATCATTTTGTCATTTAAAAATTGCTTTTTTCAGTAATTAATCAAAAATAAATGTATGAAAGATGCATGACAATTCCAGATATCACAACTATTAAAACCTCCAACTACAGTAGGCTATAAATAAAATATAGTCAGAAATATTGGTGGCTGGCAATGGTTTTTACGATTCATTATGAAAATCAGCATGGCCGATGGATTTGAAATTCCCACACCTGGTAACTTGAAGACACCCACACCCAGCATACAGGATTTCTTCCCAACACTAATGTTCAGGAAATTAAGTCATTACTTCATACAGGTACAGTATTGTTGGTGTTTAATTCCTCAGACAATGCATTATTTTAATACTGATTTTCCTTTGATGTGCCAGTAAAAGTCTTCATAATCTAGGGGTCAGTTAAGTGCATGTGTTTTAATGGAATTATTTAAAGGGTAGAGGTATTCTGACTATCTTTGTTGTCTCTACATATATACCAGAGTACAAATGAAAGTAAATATCTTCAAGAGTTTTATTTTAAAACATTTTGTTATTTATTATGACATATTGCATTTGTAAAAAATTGTGTGCAATATATATGCCTTTTGAAGTGTACATTATATTAGGTTGCACTGTAGAAACAACAGTTTCAGTGAGGTTGTCAGTTTATGTCAGAATACACCAGACCCTGGTTGTCATAAAGACACATAGCTGGACACGTTTTGAAAAATGTATCTTATCAGTATAGGTAGTACTAAACCAAATAACTTCCGGCTGGGTCAAAGTTCGAGGTACATCCAACATTTGATAAAGAAGCGAACACCACACGTCCTGTGATTGGTTATAAATGTGAGTGTATTGGTTGTAAAGAATAATAGTTTCATCTGGGTCCACAACTATGCAATTGTATTTCATCTAGTACCAGTGTGTAAAGTAGCCTTGTGCTTGAAACATGTATGGAATACCTGTAAAAGAAAGTACTCGAATTTTGTGCGGAAGTGTGAGGGGTAGTAGTATTTATATCCGTGGCGTTTATGTTGATTGATACGCTGCAGGTAGAAGTTTTAGCCACATATCTTACTATTGTCGTCGATGGGATTTGATTTGGTAGTATACACCCATCACATACTCGCCCGCAACACAGACACACAACAGACGTACATGTCTATATCTGGATTTATTATATTGCCAGTTAGTAATATGTCGAATGCATGCCAATTTAAATTACTGAACTCTTTCCGTAGCACCTCAAATCTTCATAGTGATGACAAAAAGTAACGTGTCTCCGAGACATTATTGGGGAAGCGTAGAGATGTGTTCTTAGCATAACGTATCTCTATGTATAGTCTCTCAACCTTCTGACCTTCTTTGTTTCAGTTTCAAAAACGTCTCTACTTCTTTTGGATAAGTGAATGGGCCACCCAGCTTTAAATCTGCCATATCCTTGTTTTTTGTCCGTTCTATGTTCAAATTCTCCATCTTCTTTGTATTCAATCTTCTTTTAATATATTTTTCTGCTTATTGTTCCACTGAAACCGCATTGCAGTCATTTCCTTGACCACTTTCTTATATTTCTTGTACTCATCAGTTGGCAGTTTTTCAGCTATGTCATAGTCTTGAATGTTCCAGCTATATCAGGTTGTAATAATGCCATCATAATTTCAATACCTTTTCCCCACTGGCAGAAGACCTGATGGGAATGAGAAGTCAATTATAATCATATACTGTATTTTTCTTACAAGAAGAAGTTTGGTTTGTTTGACGACACCACTAGAGCACATTGATTAATTAATCATCAGCTATTGGATGTCAAACATTTGGTAATCTGACTCGTAGTCAACAAAGGAAACACGCTACGTGTTTCTAATAGCGCAAGGGATCTTTTATATGCACTTTCCCATACATTGTGTCCACCATTGGTATACTGGCACGAACGAGAAAACCCCATGTCAGTTGGACGGAATAACCGAAGTGGTTCGATCCTACGACGCAAGCACCTGAGGCGAGCGCTCAACCGACTGAGCTAAATCCCGTCTGCATTTTTCCTACAATGTGACTATACCTCACTTTCACCTTGATTTATATTACACTGACACAAGTCAGGTCACTGGTAACATTTCAACAAGTAAGTTAGATATACATTTGTTCATTTCGTTGAACACTTTATATTTGTACATTTTGATCTGATACTTGCAGTTAGTGTGTTAGGGTGATATTAAAAAGAAGTTCCAATTCACAAAATAAACATGTTTCTACAAGCAAGCATTGAATTTGTTCAATTTGGAATGTTCAGTTGTTAATTTTATACCATTTATTTTTATTTGGCCTAATTTCAGACTCCCCATGTAAGGGGGAGCATACTCCAAATTCATAAAGTAAATGTTTTTACTTCATATTTAGACAATGAATTTGACATCTTGATGGTTAGGTGGGATTTTCTTTTAATTTGGGATGTTTAGGTAAAATTGTCAATTTAACCTATTTATCGCTATTTTGGCAATTTTCCTAACCCCTATTTAGGGGCTAACCTACCACATATCTACAAAATAAATATGTTTTTCTTCATATTTAGCAGTGATTGTGACATCTAGGTGGTTAGGAATTACACTTTCATAATTTGTTCCCTATATTTTTTTAGACCAAATGCACAAATTGTGCCTGTACCCAGAAAGGTAGGAAAAAAACAATTTACCACCCCCTCTAGTATTACGTAGATGTACCCTTCGTATTATATGACTACTAGATGTAATGCTCAGCTCGGGCAAGTGTTTGTGGGCTGTGGTGGCCTTATACGGGCCTTTCTCCCTTAAGGACGACCGCCGTGTAGACAGCCAGGCCCCCATTAGTTAAGGCGATAAATGCGATCGCCGTATATATAGCCACGTCTTTGGTGAGTCGTGATAAAAAAAGATGGCCGCGCCCATGCAGGTTTTTGGAATTCATCTCTGTACGAAATATATATTTCGCACGTGTATCGATAGTGGACTGAACAAGAGCGCAGATTGATCGTTGCGTTATGCGGCACAGGGTTAGTACCTTGCTGGGTATCGGCATTGTAGATCGAACGAGGAGAAGCGATCAGAAGGATCGGACACGGTTACAAAGGCCTTGCATATTATACTATAGCTTTTCAAATCTCAGTAACTCTAAATATACATTTATCCTGTATAGAAGATAGCCTACATTACTTTTCATGCATTGTCTTGTACCCCTTTTCTTTAAGCTGTCACAACCTAAACTAAGAAATAAAACACACAGTAATATAGCTCTGGTGGTCTGACAGTTTTTCTTATTCTTAAAATACATAGAACATAGTCCAGTGTTTGAATGAAGAAACACGTTGTCCACATAAGTTACTCTTTCTGTTTAACAGCCAGGGCTTTTTGTAAAACAAGATAATACTAATTCTCAGACCTTTTAATACAACATTCTTGACGCAACAGCTTGAAAGAAAACCCAGATAGTCTAGTATATGCTGAATCCAAATATCGTGGATGACATTCTCAGTGTAACGAGAGTGGCGGGGTCGATTACTTAACTTCTCGCAGCTCAAGCTTACGATGTAACTCTGGAAAGAAGTCTGCTATCCTTATTATATTTTTTTCAGTACGGCGGAGTCAACTTCTTGCGTTCTTTTTGTACGTTCGACTTAACAAAACAGAAAATGTCGTGACTATTTTGCCGCCGAGTCACCACAGACAGGTTTCATGGACATCTCCGCTAGAGTTACCGTTTCTATTTTCTACATAATTAGAAAATGGCGTCACCTGCTCTCTCCTTGTTCCCTGACAGAAGAACCCCTCCAGGAAGCGCGCGACTGGTTTAAGATATCCGATGGACTGGCGCGCTGGTCAGCAGATGGGATAATGTTCGTGCCCGAGTCGATCAGCGCAGCACTCGATACGATTCCGCCATCAATCAACGAGTCTACCGGAGACACCCGATCTTTGCCGATGCCATTTCGTAATCAATCACTACGATGCTGGTCGCAAATATTTATCACTGATTGTATAAAAACATTGAATTGAGATGGGATGGGTTGTGATAGGATGTGATGGGATGCGAGGCGGCTGGAGACGGTCGTGTAATTACTGTACTTGAAGCATCAGATTTTAAGCTAGATGCTGGGTTCGCATCTCAGTAGAGCTCGCTGGAAAGACGTAAGACCACCGCGCACACTTCTCTCTCCCAACCAACAATATGTGGTGGACCTTTAGCCAAGATAGCTGAAGTGAGTGCAGGCAAACACGGAACTAAAACAAACAGAAACAAGTCTACGGGACCCATAAAGTATCAAATACAAATCCACCCGACCATCGTATAAAAGCCCTGTGGAATCCATGGACGATGACTACATCTCTCCAGTCCCAATCGTACTAGTCAACCAAGTGTGAAATAAGAGAGCATCCCAATCATGGCATATTATGTAATGTCCACCCTGTAACAAATTCAACTCTAACAGGGGGAGAATGTATTGGCTGTCCTATCATTCAACTCTGAATAGCATTAAACTCAACCAGCGCACTAACAGTGTAGAATGTAATGTCCATACCATCACTGGACTCCAGTCCACTAACAGTGTAGAGTATAATTCCCATACCATCAATGGACTCCAGCCCACTAACAGTGTAGAGTATAGTTCCCATACCATCACTGGACTCCAGCCCACTACCACACGACTCCAGCCCACAAACAGTGTAGAATATAATTCCCATACCATCACTGGACTCCAGCCCACTATCAGTGTAGAGTATAATTCCCATACCATCACTGGACTCCAATCCACTAACAGTGTAGAAAATAAGTCCCATACCATCACTGGACTCCAGCCCACTACCAGTGTAGAATTTAATTTCCATACCATCACTGGACTCCAGCCCACTACCAGTGTAGAATATAATTCCCATACCATCACTGCACTCCAGCCCACTACCACTCGACTCCAGCCCACTAACAGTGTAGAATATAAGTCCCATACCATCACTGGACTCCAGCCCACTATCAGTGTAGAGTATAATTCCCATACCATCACTAGACTCCAGCCCACTATCAGTGTAGAGTATAATTCCCATACCATCACTGGACTCCAGCCCACTACCACTGGACTCCAGCCCACCACCAGTGTAGAATGTAATTCCCATACCATCACTGGACTCCAGCCCACTAACAGTGTAGAATGTAATGTCCATACCATCACTGGACTCCAGCCCACTAACAGTGTAGAGTATAATTCCCATACCATCACTGGACTCCAGCCCACTAACAGTGTAGAGTATAGTTCCCATACCATCACTGGACTCCAGCCCACTAACAGTGTAGAGTATAATTCCCATACCATCACTGAACTCCAGCCCACTAACAGTGTAGAGTATAATTCCCATACCATCACTGGACTCCAGCCCACTAACAGTGTAGAATGTAATTTCCATACCATCACTGGACTCCAGCCCACTACCAGTGTAGAATGTAATTCCCATACCATCACTGGACTCCAGCCCACTACCACTCGACTCCAGCCCACTACCAGTGTAGAGTATAATTCCCATACCATCACTAGACTCCAGCCCACTAACAGTGTAAAGTATAATTCCCATACCATCACTGGACTCCAGCCCACTACCAGTGTAGAGTATAGTTCCCATACCATCACTGAACTCCAGCCCACTAACAGTGTAGAGTATAGTTCCCATACCATCACTGGACTCCAGCCCACTAACAG
>JAECMU010076216.1:0-13903 GCA_016106625.1 Dracogyra subfuscus
AGAAAATATCTACCGTCCAAAATGTTTCCCTATGTACAGCGAGTATGTAGTATTATGTTTCTTAAACATCTTCAAAAACTGATGATAAAAAACAAAACAACATCTTTACAAACTACATTTTATTTAAATGGTTTGCAAGGTTAACTTCTATGTCACAAAAAAAAATCATTTTCGATAATGTTAATTCCATTAGATGGTGTGGCTATAGCTTCCAGATCATCATAATGGAGCAACCAATCAGAATTGACCGAATACGGACCCCGTTCCAACCAGTATCCAACGACTAGTACATCATTGGAAGTTGTACCTACTGAACTACCTGAACTGCCAAAAAAACAACAACAACAAAAAAACCCCACATAAACGAACCCTTGCTGCATTTTGGTACAGCCTATGTGACGGCGGTTTTCTCACTGTCACTGTTTCGACCAAATGTAATGTTGATCAAATGTCGAAATAACCATAATGTTAAACTTAAATAGCCGTAGTTTAAAATGTGCTTAAGTGTTGTTAAAATATTCCTTTTCTTACTAAACACCCACCCCACTGCCTCCCCTGTCCCTCCATGTGGTTATTTCTGGACAGCTCTATAAATATATTATCTGGGTTAACGAGCACGTCTTAATATTTAAAGGACCAGTCTTCGGTTACCTTCGCACTTGCATCGATGCCACGAAGCAAGAGATCACGTGGCACCGCAGTAGTTCCCAGTCATCAATACCGAAAACCAGTTTATTTATCAGCCACTTCTTTCTGTTTGCATTGCGCATGTCGAGTTTGTAACTTTGACTTTCTGATATGCTTGACACGCAATTCTTTGACATACAGAAAACAAATAGACCGATTCCATCTCGCAGATGTATGTGTATATAGGAATGGAAGAACGCGAATTACATTTCGAGGGGAACTGAGTTTGAAATGAGGACAAAATAAGTTACTAGGTTAATCTTAAAAGACAGAGAAATTGTGAAAGAAATTCTTTCGGGGGGAGAGAGAGAGAGAGAGAGAGAGAGAGAGAGAGAGAGAGAGAGAGAGAGAGAGAGAGACAGACGGTGAGTGAGACAAACGGACGAAGATCTAAACAAAATTTAACGACACCACTAGAGCACACTGATTTTATTTATCATCGGACAGATTGTAGACAGCTGAAATTACTATGGTTATCTTCATAATATTATTGAAACCTATTGTAAACGTCACCTTGCATAAGCGTACGAGATAGAGTGCAGGGCCTACTGTCCCCTAGTGCTGGAGCAAAATATCAAATTCGGGCAAAAAGTATAGAGATATTCTGGGGAAAATTTGCTAACCTTAGACCTCTTTAACTTGTATTTCCATCATACTACCTTCAAATTTAGTTGTAATCCATGTAAAAATACGAAGTGATTTATTTCCAATCCTATACAGCGGTTTGGTAGTAATGCTAATATGAATAAATGCTGTTTTCCTGAATCATTACAAAACTAGACTGGATGGAGCTCGTTTCCAAAACCGTTACTTCTCAGTGATACATGCCTTTTTAAAATTAGAAACACAAGAATGACCACAAATACTTGGGATTTTGCGGAAATGGATAATACAAACAATAAAATTATAAAATGTTCTGATTCCACTTCTTATAGTGAAAGAGCGGGACGTAGTGGTAAAGCGTTCGCTTAATACGCGTTCGTTCTAGGATCGATCCCCGTCGGTAGATCCATTGGGCTATTTCTTGTTCTAGCCAGTGCTCCACAACTGGTGTAACAATGGCCATGACATGTACTTTTCTGTCTTTGGGATATTGCATATAAAAGATCCCTTGCTGCTAATCGAAAAAAGTAGCCCATGAAGTGGCAACAGCGGGTTTCCTCTCTCAATAACTGTGTGGTCCTTAACCATATGTCTTAAAGCCATATATCCGTAAATAAAATGTGTTGAGTGCGTCGTTAAATAAAAAAGTGTCCTTCCTTATAGTGAAAAATCCGCCACAGTGTTTAAAAACCAGGCTGGGGACATTAGAACTATGACGAGCGAAGTTTCTATGGGGTCGAGTTTAGTTCCCCCGAAAAATATATGTACCCCCCCCCCCCCCCGAAAATTCGCTTGACCCCTCCCCTCTGACGCCCGCTACCCCTGACGCCTCCTCCCCCCTGACGCCCCCTCCCCCATGCACACGCGCCTATCCTGTCACTTTAAACTATTATAATAATAAGGTTTACCGTACTGTGCAATTAAAACTGGACTAGACAAAATGAACACAACAAGGTGTCGGTGTTAATCAAACAGAAACAACATCACGTGACAACCGATTGGGAGGGGGCTCCCCGTTCAAATAATTGAAGGCGATAGGCGAATTTATTTCGCTTTAAACAAATATTATATTTAATCTCTTGTTGTTGGTCAGTTCGTGACAGCAAACCCGATAATGATCTCCTTACCGCAAATCAAATCTTTTCTCCACCTAGTCGGAAAGCTCGGCGCTTGCGCGTGGTGTGCAGGCTAATCACATTTGGAGGCTAGTAATTGGGCACAGCGGGTTCACCCAGGATAGGTCTTATCGGAGCTAATCTACCCCGGTGCGCGCTCAAAGAGGAGGGAGTTTACATTTGCAAAACTGAAAGAAACCTTCTCCAACTTCTTTAGGATTTTTTTTTTTTTTTAAATATAGAAAAGAAAATATTGATCCTTTATAAGTATCAAAATACTATCGGTAAACCCAAAACCATTTTAGGTTGAGTTTACGTTTAAAATTAAAAAAAAAAAAAGTGTAATAAATTTAAAGGCACTTTCTCCTAAAAATTATTACGGCAACGATGCTTTAAAATGCTTTAGTCCCATGTTTTATATATAACTCCATGTACGTCCAAGTGCAACTTCAAGAGCAGTAGCACCGTTACTTGCGCACAATAAAGTGGCAGTTCCCCTATAAACGGATTTGAAATCATATATTGTAGTCTAGACCAACAAAACACCCGGCATCGAATGATTCATGGTTTAATATCATCATAACTTCTTTTAGAATCAATCTCGTGCAGAGCTATGGTATTAAATATGCGAATGACATGCATGTTATAGCTTTGAGTACACATTTTAAACATTACATATTGTTTTGGAGTGTTACTGGTGTGAAGATTAACGTATAAAATGTATCATAATTGTTTTTCTGAAAACAAACCTTCATTCTGACGTCATATTACCTTAACTTTATTATATCTGGGGCGGGATGTAACCCTGTGGCACAGCGCTATTTCTCATTCAAGCCAGTGCACCACGACTGGTGTGGTATGTACAACCCTGTCTGTGGGATGGTGCGTATAAAAGATCCCTTGCTGCTAATCGAAAAGAGAAGTGGCAACAGCGTGTTTCCTCTCTCAATATCTGTGCGGTCCTTAACCATATGTCTGACGTCACATAACCGTAAATAAAATGTGTTGTGTGCGTCGTTAAATAAAACATTCATTCTTATTATTATATCTAGTTAATTTTAGAACATATGATTGTATTATATACTGAATGTTAAAAAACGGGGACTGCATGGACCTATTTGAACATGCCAATAATTGTGGCACTGGTTTAGTCAAGAATGAATGAATGAATGAATGAATGTTTAACGACACCCCAGCACGAAAAATACATCGGCTATTGGGTGTCAAACTATGGTAATGGGGTACACAGATTTAGTCAAGAAGTACTAAACAAGAAATAATAATGCATTATCAACACACAAAAAAACCCACCCAACAACGTAAGATGTCACAGCTTTACTTCCATGCTTATATTCAGTTAAGGTTTAAGCACGCTGTCCTGGGCACCCGACACGGCTGCCTATATTACTTGACCAGAATAAAACATAATACTTTTATAGTAGACATTTGGAGGCTATACGTACTAAAATGTAGTACTTTTATAGTAGACATTTGAAGGCTTTATCTACAAAATACCATGTATCACTGACCAAAATGATGGTTGATGTATTCCATATTTTGAACTTGTGCATACGTTTTCATCTGTTTGTTGAAACTTGCATATTTTCCCATCGTTTTAGATGAAACGACAGACTTAACAACTGTGATGGCAGTACTCATGGCGGGTGCAATCGATGGGGCAGGATATGCCAATCTTTCGCAAACTCCTGATATCATCACTGTTTTGACAGTGGTTCATGTCATCACAACTGTTTATTCTAGTGAGCTCCTATGCTAGTTTGCTACAGTAAACTAGTCTGGTAATGGCAGTTCTCCAAGAGACCCTAGATATAGAGTCATGGAATCGACCACGATTTTGCCAAATACCCATTCGACTGCATTGTACAGAGATGCGGTCTTAATAATCGCGAATAAACGATTTAATCATTCAGATTTAGTTTACGAGAAAATCTGTTGGCAGAATTGAATCTTTCCCATGGACAGTACACCATATATAATTGCTTTTCCAATCATTAATATAATTATACGGCACAACATGTCACTCCCCCCCCCAAAAAAAAAACCCACACACACACACAAAAAGAAAAAAAAAAGAAAGAAAAACCCAACCCACTTCAAAATCGTATTTCTGTACAAGGTATAGTCAAAATGGTCTAATGTCAAGGTCGTGAATGTTCCCATGCATTAGTCAGTATCACTTGACGTGATGAATACGGATAATAATAAAACAATATGTTTATCATGCATTATAACCCACACGTGAGTGAGATCAGAGTGTAATAACATTTCTGTACGTAACATATTTTCCAGTAACAAACCTTAAATATAAGGGCTAACGCTATTGGTCAATACATTGGTTTAACGTAATTTTATGGGACTACTTTTTCATTCATGACATTCCTGCACTTGTAACCTATTTTACAGCACCATATACAGTATGAATTATACGATACCTTACTTGAAACAAATGACTAAAAATATAAATTATAACAACTTAGTCCACATATTGTAAGATAATATCCATCTGAACGAGAACACCGTAATACATGATCATAGCCATATCGTTAAACAATGCAGAGTCGAAAAGGCATTTAGCAAAATAGTGGTTGGTTTCATGAATCTCTATCTAGTACCTTGTCTATAGGAGAACAGCCACTCCCGAGGATATACTTTGCTGGAGATTGTATCCCTCTTGCTTTGACACATTGAAGACTGTCACTCCCAGACTAGTTTACTAAATCGAAGGCAGCACCGGACAGATCTCATTAGAATAAGTACATCTTCTGTGATGCCATGTATTCATGAATCACTGTCATAGCAGTGATGATATCAGGTATTCGCGAAAGATTAGTATATCCTGCCCCACCGGTATCACTTGTCATGGCTACTGCAACCACAGGTTTCAAGCCTATCACTTCATCACTAAAACATAATAAAACAATAAATGTGCAACAGTTTCACATAAGATATGAAAAACTATGCACAAGTTCAAAATATGAAATGGCATCCGCCATCATTTTTGTCACTAATGCATCGTGTTACAGGGGCGTAGCGTGATCTGGGGGGAGGGGGGTCGAATATGAACCGTGTGGACCTATATAGTGTATATGTAATATTTCTTTAACTTTAGCAGTAATGAACTTGAAGGTGCTAATTATTCACTGACACGTGTGTGCGCGTGTACATAAACGCACGCACACACACACACACACACACACGTCCAGTTTAGAACGTGTGTGTTTGATGACGTACGTGTGTGTGTGTATGTGTGTGTGCGTGCGTGTAAAACACCCAAAGTAATTTATCTAGAAAATGCATGGACGTCACTTCTGATATGTAACCAATATTTATTTTTTTCAGATGAGGTGAACAAACCTAAAAAAAGAAGATTAAACAGTTCCGACGCTTACGTGAAATATCTTCAAGAAAAGCAGAAATTTGAGGTAGAAAAAAAGGAACGAGAACTCAAAATGGAGCACGACAGAGAAATGATGCGGCTTATGTTTGCTATCATTGAAAAGAAAAACTAAAATTGTTTTTGTTTAGGCTTTTTTTTAATTCAAGAAAAGGGAACTTCATTTTAACATTATTATGACAGTTCATTATTAAAACTTATATAGCGATTTCCGAATTTTGATTTGTGACTTTAATACTAGCAAATGAAATGCCATATTTGTTCACGAATTCCTTAATAAAATTACTATTGGAATTTGTCACAAAGTCATCTTCCTCAGTTATTGCCAGTTCTCACTTTCAAAGAAGCCAAGTTGTTTTTCAATAAAGGAGAGTCCAGTATAATGCATTTAGTTAGATGCATAACATATTTTTCTCAGGTCTTGCTTCACATAATTTCATTAACCCAGGTAGGTCACCAAAGAGGGAGGGTTCAGTTCAAAAAAATGTGCTGGTTTGATTTCCATAGATACATGTATGGCAGTTGTTAAGTATCCCACAAACTAAGTAGTGCTGCGCTACTGGGGAAAGGAGGACTTTCAGGTTTTTGCGAAAGTCTAAAAATGCAAAATGTTCAGCATCTTTCCGAATTCCCACTCCACGCATTCTCGCACTGAAGACATTCTGGAATTAAATTCTTGTTCTTCTGCAGATAGATATGCCCCTCTGTATGGATTTATGAGGTACGATCTGAGTGGATATGCTGGGTCGGCGTAGAGAGCAAAAGGAAGATCATTTCTATCAGTTACATTCCATGCCTCAAATTCTTCCATAAGTCCACTCATACGTAGAAGGGCGCAGTCGTGTCTTCGACCTTCTACAAGACCATAAAGATATGCTATCAAACAACACGGTATAACCACTGATTGGAATTTCAGTGTATGGCTCCGTTTATGCCCGTTGTAACATACTCTCTGATGGTGAGTAGGTCTGCATATAGGACGGACTGTCCTATCTACAAAGCCAAAGCAGTTTTGTAAAGGAGCTTCTTTGTTATGGATAGCATCTGCGTATATCTGGAGTTGTGCTGGTGCTAACCATGGGTTATTCAACGACGAAAGGCGATGGTGATGTCCGAAAGCCTGTTTGGATAGGCAAATCGACGCAGAACCAGACACAGTGCATTCAGACCACTGCTGATAGACCCATTTTTCTCAATTACAAACTTGTCTGGTATTTCAAGAAGACGGTACAGTCGATATATGTCTTCTTTAAAACATCTAAACTTATCCAGATACTGGTCGTTTGTAAGTTTTGTTATATCAAACCTGGGCCACAATACATTATAAGTAAGTCCTCTTGGAATGGGTTCATTAGAGAAAAGAATATATATCATGTCAATGTCTTCATTTTCAATTGCAAAATGAAGCAGCTCACTGGACGCCGCCATTTTAATTTGCGCCCTCTACTATACGTACCTGTTAACGTCATCAAAACCTTGTACACTAACCGTGTAAACAGTTACGGATACGTCATCATGTGTGTAACTAAATGTAGTCGTGACGCTAACCGCGTGTGACTGAAACCTCGCTGTTGTCTCCAAATGTCTACCATAAAATATGTTGAATGGTGCGTACACTAAGCACGCTCTACGGTACATACAGGTATTAACAGACATGCGCTGTCGTGGCCGACTTCTGTCGGTACAGAACACGCGTGTACAGGCCCAACATCAACGTCTTCTGCATTGAAAACTCGACCAAAATGTATTCAGTCCACTATTTCTCACGACTATAATACTAAACCACAAAAGAAACGTCATTTTCTCCAATGTTAATACAAATTAATAAATAATTACTCTTTCATTAGGTTTATTTAAGAAACGCATCTCCCCTCATTCCAATGAATGTCTTTGTGACACATTGTGACATATCGATTCAAGTAAAGCTTGGACGATTCGCCGAAACGCACACTCAAAAAACTAACGTGGGTCTAAGATGCAGTAATTTCTAGGAAATCTCAAAATGCTCATGCACCTCGAGGTAGGTATGGGTGTAACTGCAAACGTCGATTGCTAGCCTGTCATTTGTCATTTCGATATAATTTTTTTTTTTTTTTTTTGGTTTGTTTAACGACGCACTCAACACATTTTAATTACGGTTATATCGGCGTCGGACATATGGTTATGTCGAAAAAAACACCCAGTGGTCAGCTGACAGGGATCGATCCTAGACCGACCGCGCATCAGGCGGGCACTCTACCACTGGGCCATGCTGCCCGCTCATTTCGATATAAAGGCCATGCCACAATTATCAAGAAACCAGCGGGAACAAGCTACTGGAAGAATAAGAGCCAGATAGAGTGGGCAGATCGTTACAAATGCATATAACGTCAACGTCAGGACTATCTACCGTCTGCAACAACGGTATAACACCACCAACGACCGCCCGCTCAGTGATCGTCTCCGAGTCACCACACGACGTCAAGATCGCTTTATTGTGCGCCAACATCTGCAAGACCGCTTCACCACAACCACAAGGAAGGCTCGCCAAACCATCAGAACACAGCAACGACCCATCAGTGCAAACACGGTCCGTCGCCTCCAACAATATCCACTGTCGACGTCGACGTCAATAGGCCACAGCTCGTCAACATTGGCGCTATCAGCAATGGAGTAGAGTCCTCTTCTCAGATGAAAGTCGATTCTGTATTTGAACGGCGGATGGCAGAATACGGGTCTGGCGAAGATGAGGTGAACGGTATGCACATGCATATGTGATGGAGAGAGACCCATGGTGTGGGAAAAGCATCATAGTCCGGTGGCTTAGCAAAAAAATCGTGACACGCTGGTCCAAAGCACCAAATTTGGTATACTTGACAGTTAGGCTATACAAAAACATAATTCGACGAAGTGCCCGACCTACGACCCCCGGATTAGTATTTTTCAAGATGGCCGCCATCATCATTATCAGAAATAGGTTTTGTCACTATAACTTTTAAACTAAAGGACTTAAAGTAGTGGAAACAGTGTCTATATCTACTACTTGAATTGTGTTATTGGTTTCATAGTGATTAAAATAATATTTATTGATATTCCAAGATGGCCGCCACCGCCATTATAAGAAATCACCCTTTTCAACATAACTTTTAAATTATTAACCTTATAAATGTGAACCATTGTCTATACCCATTATTTCAGGGTCAATATATGTGTTATTACTTATTTTAAATAGGCTGATATTATAGTTGATCATATTCCAAAATGGCTGCCACCGCCATTATTAAAAATTACCCATTTCACCATAACTTCAACACTATACTAAAAGTTTGAGACATACAAACAGAATATATACCTATTATTACATAATAGGTGATGCTATTGGATTTACTGTGATTAAATTTATATGTGTCCATATTCCAAGATAGCCACCCATGGAATGAACAGTAAGATATAAAATGTTCTTCAAATGTCAAGGATATAGGAAACTATTGTCTCAATCTAATTAAAATTAGCTCTACTATTACATGTGGATCTAACAGCAGCCAGTTGGAGCTCATGTCCACCAATCACAACCTTACTTGCAGAATTATGCCAGTGAAAATAATTTGAAAACATTCCCAATTGTCTTGAGGGTATACGACGTTTCATGTGAATTACGAATGCCTTAAAACATGTTTTATTTTATAAAATAAATAATTTGTAATATAACACTGAAGACTGATTTAATAAATAAATAAATAAATAAATACAAAATACAAAATAATAATAATTTGTAATGTGAAATTGAAGACTGATAACCAATCCCGTACGTACTGGTATGGTTCGCTGTACTCCGGCCACTAATAAAGAATCGCCCGATATTTTTAGAATTTGTATGCTCCCAAATAACGTTTTAAAAGGCGAAGTGTGATTGGTCAATATTTAAATTATTATTTACAGACGAAATGTTTACCTGGACATAGTTGTCTACACAGTGCTGTTAGCAATCTGATTAAAATTAGTTCTTGTGGTCTAAATAAAGCATTTGTAATTCAAACGAAACATGTCATATACGCTTAGAATAATTCAGAATATTTTAAAATTATTTTCAAAATCTGGCATGATTCTACAAGTAAGGTTTTGATTGATGGATATGAGCTCCAACTGGCTGCTGTTAGATCCACATGTAATAGTGGAGCTAATTTTAATTAGATTGCTATTGTCTGTAACTTATAATTCAATGTCATTCCGTGATATCATATTATTGGTTATTTGAATCAGCACTTATATTACTTCAGTCAGTACAAAGTACTCTGTAGTGGCACAATGCAGTGCATTTGAGTCTTGTTGTTCTGCAAATACATTTCCTTTTATAAACAGGTCTTGCTTCCACAGTTGATCAGCTGCTTGCAAGTTTTTGATACTTCTGGTTGTGTTGTTCAAATTGGCTTCCAATGGCTGTTCTTTCTAACCCAACCAAATCTCTTCGATTTGTGCGTTCGACCAAAGAAGCCCGAGTAGGTGGCAGGTTTTTCATCATTGAAGTCTTTCGTGGGAACATTTCTCTTCTTAGATCGTTTACAGTTCTTGAGTGTGATGAACTATCATACAAAATGCATGTAAAGTTCTCTATGACTTCAAAGTGTCGATAATTGATACTCACTGTATCAAATGGGTTCACATTAGGATAAGTGAATGCCTCTGTCACAGGTGGAAATGACGTCCATGCTTCCCAGCATCTTTTTTTGGCCTTTCTAAAAAACTCAGAGGTCGTATCTGGTCGTATCTGGAAGAGCACAGCATCTGTCTTAGCCAAGCTTAGTGCAAATGGAATTAATGTGAAAATAGCGGAAGTTATTGCCTTACCAGGGTGCAACTTTGCCAGTTGGAAATAAATGTCAATAAGAATAATGACCACATCGGTGTCTACAGTGCTTATCATAATCATTATTTCTCCTTTTTGTGCAGCATCTGCAATATGTAGACATATTTTGGTATCTGTCTCTTCCTGGTCAGATTCTGGCATCGGCCCACTGCTGCCCTTTGTCACAACTGAGTGACCAGAGGTAACAGAGATTACTTAGTCTGGTGGAAAATCAGTGGCTTCTATATCTTCAGTGAGTAGAGCAAACAATCCTCCTTTATTGGTTGTGTTATGTTAAAAAGCACCAAAGTCCTTTGGTAGCTTTATCTGTGCAGAAACCTTTTTCTGGACACCCTTGCCTTTTTTTTCACGTGTGGCCTCCTTTAGATTGTCGGTCTTGTAGACATCCAATACAACTTCAATACGCTTACAGTTGTGAAGTTGACGATAGGCCCAGTGTCTGAAGATGTTGTTGTACTGGCCAGATGTTGAAGCATCTCCAACTGGAAGTGAATGCACCACTGCTGGGCCGTCAAATACTTTGACATCAAAGCTAGATGAAGCTTCCCGCGTTTTGGAGTACAAAAGATTCAGTAGGTTGGATTGGCAACTTGGTAATCGAAGTTTGTCATGGTCACTTAGAGATGGAGGCCATGGGTGGTTTTCGTGCATAAAGAACTCTTCCAAGTTTCCAAGGTCTGAAATAGTAGGTACAGACACTGCTTCTATCTCTCTATGTCTTATAGTTTCAAAGCTATGTTGAAAAGGGTGATATTTTTATAATGGTGGTGGCGGCCATCTTGGAATATGGACATATATGATTTTAATCACTATAAAACCAGTAACACCATTCAAGTAGTAGATATAAACAGTGGTTTCACTTATTTAAGACCCTTAGTTTCAATGTTATGGTGAAAAGGGTTATTTCTAATAATGTTGATGGCGGCCATCTTGAAAAATACTGTTCCGGGGGTCGTAGGTCGGGCACCTCATTGAATAATGTTTTTGTATGACCTAACTGATAAGTATAGCAAATTTGGTGCTTTGGACCAGCGCGTCACGATTTCATCAAAATTTGGAGCTAAGCCACTCCACTATCATGGTTTAGAGACCCATCGGGATCAACCATCAAGCTGGACCTGTGGTCTTTCAGAATATTGGTCCAGGTCGAGGTAATGGCGTCACGGCTCTGCGATATATCGACAAAGTCACATTGTGCCCTATTTTGGCCGTCGCCAGAATCATATGTTAAGCAATGCCCGCGCCCACACTGCCAGAGTCACCAGTGACTTTCTACAGCAGCACAACATCAGAACCATGCCATGGTCTGCCCTCATTCCGGATTTGAATCCAATAGACCACTTGTGGGACGAAGTCCAAAGAAGACTCAGTGAAGTGCGACCAAGGCCGATAATTGCAGCATATCTGAGTGTAGCTTTCCTTTGGATATGGACCGCAATTCCAATGACCTTTATCAACCGCCTTATTCACTCCATGTACAGATGTGTTTCTGTGGTCAACGCTTGTGGGGGCCACACGAAGTATTGACTTGCAACGCCCCAACTGACGCCTGCGATGTTAAATGCCCTTCTGAGAACTATGTGGAAACATTCTCCAGTCTCTGTTGCAGAAGTGTGCAAAAAATGAACTTTCTCCAATGTTTCCACTCATGTATTCGTACATTTGAAACACAAACACACTGATTCTTAAAATCCAACTGACGTTTCTTTTGCGGTTCAGTATATTATTGGGGCACTATAAAAAATACTTTATGAAACTCATTTTCGTAGACAAAAACATTTCGTTTTCTTTTTTCCTTACATTTACGATTTAGCTACTACGGGTTATTTGTAAGTTCGCGGAAGTAAACTTCCGATATGTTAAACGAATACACCAGCTGATGTATTCGCACGCTGTTAAAATAGATGATGATGCCGTAACTGTTTACGTTTTCACTGGACCCCAAGGAATCATTTGGTCATTACGTTGGTGATAAATATAATACGATATCCGTGACCCTTTGATAATAATAAATAAATAAACAAAACTGCGTTATAATATTAGTGGAATTTAATTATATACACACATAGATACATTTTTATCAATAACAAAGTAATTTATTTATAAATATAACACATTAATACATATGTAAGCACGTACGTACGTACGTATACATACATACATATTTTAAATGCAATACACTATTTAAATGCAATACATTATACATATGTGTTTACCAAAAATACAATGTATAAATATTTACTGATAAATAGGTGACACGTATAACACAGTCTTTTAATATTTAAAGGTAAATAGGTTACTTTTTTATTATGTACAGACAAATACAATGTATAACTATTAACACATAATAAAACCTCAAAAGAACACGAAACAAAACTAACAACAATAATCATAACAATAAATAATATATACACCAAAAATCTGAGAATAAACTTGTATTTCATAATTATAAAAAGGGTTTATACAAATATGTTTTGCAATAGTTATAAATAATGATATAATCAAATAATTTATAAATAATTATCTTATTTAAATAAATAAATATATAATATAAATATAATAATAATAATAAATGCAAACATAAATAATAAAATAAATAAATAAATGTAATAAAAATAAATAAATAAAAATTAAGGCTTATAAATGTTGTCTACCTAGAACAGCCCGGATTTCAAAATTTAAGCCTCGTTCTTGCATAACTGAAAGATGTTTTGCGCTGACGAATATTAATTCAGCATACTCCATTTCCGTGAGACCGCACGTCGTTACATGGAATGTCTGCAAATCTGAAGAAAGGGAAATAATAACTGAGCCGTGCCAAGCCGGCAGGGGTGGGGATGGTGCATGGGGATGGTGCAGACATGGGTGATTTCCCATATATCTCAATGAGGCTAAAACAATTTTTACAGAGTAATATTACTATTAGGCTATTCACATAGATGTTCAGGGGAAATGTAGATAATATTCAGGGTCCGTTATGTTCATATTCGAACCCTCCACCCCACCCCAGGTCCGGACCATCCGTCGTTACATGAATAGGTAGGTTGGTGGATAGATAGATAGATAGATAGATAGACAGACAGTAAGATAAAAACCCCTTGCTGTTAATGGAAAAATATAGCGTCTTTTGAAGACTACGTGTCAGAATTATCAAATGATCATCCAACAGCCGAACCGGCCTCAGTGGCGTCGTGGTTAGGCCATCGGTCAACAGGCTGGTTCGGATCCCAGTCGAGGCAT
>JAECMU010076222.1:0-12571 GCA_016106625.1 Dracogyra subfuscus
GATTCGGTGCCATATGTTCGAGTCCCAGCAACGGCATGGGACAATTTGTGAGGCCAGAAAGGACTTAATTATTATGCATTGCACCAGTGCGTTAATATCTGTGTATGTAAGAGTCAACCTCGACATACATATATATAGATATTTATACATCAATACATGCATGCATACATACATACATACATACATACATACATACATACATACATTCTTTCTACAATAAAGGTTTCCCACTGTTTCATGTATGTAAGCGGGATCGACCGCGTAGCTTGTATGCCCCATGCATATACATGTAGTTGAGTTAAAGCGCATCCTTTAAATGGATGCCGGAATAGCTCAAAAGGTATCGTGGCAAGTCTATAAATTTGCGGGCGATTCGGTGCTATAGGTTCGAGTCCCAGCAACGGCATGGGACAATTTGTGAGGCCAGAAAGGACTTAATTATCCCCTACGCCAGTGCGTTAATATCTATGTATGTAAAAGTCAACCTCGACATGCATACACTATATAGATATTCATATATCAATACATACAAAAATACACACACACACACACACACACACACACACACACACATAAAATACATTGTTTATTTGTGACAATTTCTCAATGTAGTTACACATATACATGAATGTATAAATACTGTAATAAAGCTGAACTATTTACGTCATGTGTTATGGTTGGTTTCAGCATTTCTAGCACGTCATAAACACACAGACGCACACACACATGCGCATGGAATATGATGCAGTTGTAAAACATTTTAAACAGAATATTAGACTTCAAGTACAAATTAATTTGACATGCTGAATTCGAATCTGCTTGTTCCCATGTTCGATTTTACATTAGAAATGCACAAAACAGCAAAATCGAATGAGGTCACCAAAAATGACATTATTTTGTTGTTTATACATACTGACAAAGGTTGTCAGCTTCTATTAAAAATTCATTTTACTCCTTGCATAATGCATATTTATCCAGTTTATCATCCTGTCTGTAATATTATGAGCAAAGCTTTGTACAAACCGTCCAATCGGATCCGAATTTTTTCATGAATTCTTTCTCAAACGCGTGTGAAAATGGACCATGACCTACAATAAAAAGATTAAGTTAGCTTCCTCATTTGACAGTTAATATGACCTTGGCTTATCAGGTACATTCCAAAAAGGGGCATCTGTTCCGACACAATTAAAAAACCAACCTAAATACAAACATTCCAGGTTCTGACATAGTCTGCCAGACTATTAAGTATCACTATGCTTTAAGCCACTAGTTTTCCGAGGGGTAGGCTACATTACAGCCTGTATCGTCTGAAATAACCCTCAGTGGGTAAATACCTGTAACAGGGGTAGGCTACATTACATTTTGTATCGTCTGAAATAACCCGTTCTCAGTGGGCATATACCTGTAACAGGGGTAGGCTATTTTACAGTCTGTATCGTCTGAAATAACCCGTTCTCAGTGGGCATATACCTATAACAGGGGTAGGCTATTTTACAGCCTGTATCGTCTGAAATAGCCCGTTCTTAATGGGCAAATACCTGTAACAGGGGTAGGCTACATTACAGCCTGTATCGTCTGAAATAACCCGTTGCCAGTGAGCAAATACCTGTAACAGGGGTAGGCTATATTACAGCCTGTACCTACTGAAATAACCTGTTCTCAGTGGGAAAATACCTGTAACAGGGGTAGGCTATTTTACAGCCTGTATCGTCTGAAATAACCCGTTCTCAGTGGGAAAATACCTATAATAGGGGTAGGCTAATTTACCGCCTGTATCGTCTGAAATAACCCGTTGCTAGTGAGCAAATACATGTAACAGGGGTAGGCTACATTACAGCCTGTATCGTCTGAAATAACCCGATGACAGTGGGCAAATACCTAAAAATCTGCAACAATCAAAAACAAACAAAAAAAGAAGAAGATAACAACAAAAAACACCCATACACACATTAAAATCCCCCGTTGTGAATCTAGTGGGGGAAAAAAGAACATATACCCAGATCGTGACAGAGTCCGGCGATTTGTACACACAGAAGATCCTTGTCAGTTATGTCCAGATTTGGTTGCTGGCTGCGTAAAGAGCGCACAAATTCGCCAGCCAAATGGTAAACCCTGCAGGAGAAACATAAGAAATGTTTGTTTAAAGGCAGATTCTAAAAACTATTATTATTTATTTTTATCTCCGGCCACCTGATGTTTAACCTATAGTTATTTTACTAACACTTGTTCTTCTGTACACAATGAGCCAAACGTGCATTGCCATTGGCTAATGCTATAGAAAACCACGAGATGTCTTATATATGACTTTTGCTGTATCAGCCATCAGGCATCTGGTGGGACAGGAGTAAAATCCTTGCTACAAGAATATGATTTTAAGCATGTTACATCTGTTTTTCATATAAACATTGTAATATATACTGATTGCTACCTTAAACAACGAGCTAGAATAAGAGTCAAAACTTATACTAGCTCGTCTACCCTTTACAGTTTAGACTGACCGTTCAAAATGCGCGCCAAATTTCCTTCAATAAAAAATGTGCACCTTTTCTCTTTGGTATATTAACTGCTCCATTCAAAATTCCATAGCACCACCACCCACTTCCGCCTGCTACCGATTCCGTTCGGACTGCTGGTGCTCCCTTGCCAGTGCAGGTGGTCCCTCCTTCCCCCTCCCTAACGTGCGCTACAGCAGCTTGCTCTGAATGTGCACGTTAAACACTAAACAATAATTGTAACAGAATCTGAAAACTGCCCGAAACATCAATCATTTACTTTCATCGGGGCAGAATAAAAGCCTTTTACAAACAACATTCGTCATTTTGAAATATAAGACGACTTCACTGTTACAAAACATAACTAAAGGGACACAGCTTTAACTGGAAGACAAGATAGTGCCTCTAACGTATAGAAACAACTTACCCAATGCAGTGTTCGAATCTGTTGTGTGACGCCCCAGGATAGACAAAGTAGGCCCCTCCAAGTTGTTTCAAGTAGCGCAGCCTCTGGAACTGTGGAGTGTCGATGATTTTAACACACAGAGGGTGCACCACAATGGTGCCATGAATAGGATCGTTAAAAACCTGTAAAATGCAAAAAGCTTTTTGTCGTTGAAAATGTTAATAAGTACTGTATTATAAAACTCTTTTAGAGCAAGTTTAAAACGTGGACTCTCTCTCTCTCTCTCTCTCTCTCTCTTTCTCTCTCTCTCTCTCTCTCTCTCTCTCTCTCTCTCTCTCTCTCTCTCTCTCTCTCTCTCTCTCTCAAAGTGGTTGGCATGCCGTAAAGACCTAAATTCAAAACTCGTATTCGTATTTGTTGAGTTGCAAAATATACCCATTAACATAATCACTGACCTTGTGGTGTTCGCTGGCCAATCTGAAACAAATAAATAGACACACATACATACATAAATAAACTGATAAACAAACAACCAATACAAACAAATAACAAAAAAGCGAAGGTAGGCCTACTCGGTTCTGTTCAGTTAAATAGTAATATAAAACATTGAGTTTTCCCACACACCTTTGCCGATTTATTGCATAAAATTGCTGAATTTAATGATATTGTTGATTAACCGGCTGGAAGATAAAACTATATTATGTAACATTACTTTTAAATCATGCTACAAACATATCTTGAATTTATGTTACAAGATGAGCGATTGGAAATTGTTGATTATTACAGTTATTTAGGAATTTGTTCTAAATATAATGTGGTTTTGTTTTCCTAACGCAAAGCAAAACCTATTAGACCAAGCTCAAGATGCACTTGTTTGCCATATACCATGATACATTTTCACTTAAAGCCGCACGACCTAGTTCTATCCAGGGAAAATAAATTATTATTTTGGTTAATGTACAAACCTGTAACACACTTAGATCACGTTTTTATAAAATGGAGTGAAAAAGCAGATTTTATATCGATAAATACCATGGGAATCCCCATGACCCAATTGCTTCAAATACGTTTGAATGTTAGTATTCTGATGTCACCGGTAGATGTCGCTCGAATCACAAAAATGTCTTCGTCACGACATATTTGACAGAAACTTGGTGTGCGTTCGTTTCACCTCTCCTGGACATGTTCCAACTGTTGTGTCTTGGACAGCGAAACGAATGAGTTGGAACAGGAAGTTACTTTACGAACATGGGTGCTTCTGTTTAGGTAGTGGCTGCTGCAGCAATCATGATACTTGAATTGGAATAAGACGACACTGACGATGTTGACTATACTACAGTGTTGAAATGATACATTCTATATATTTTGTATAAACCGCAATTAGCCTACATTTGCTATTCGGGAACCGGGTACTAGTGCTTAACCAGGCCCGTACGCAGTGGGGTGGGGATGGGTGTGCGTGTGTGTGTGTGTGTGGGGGGGGGGGTGCGATGGGTGTGTACGCAACGCTGTGACATTGAAATGGAAATATCACCTCTAAAAATAGATTAGACCTATTCTGCTCAACGTTTTTTTTTCCTTTTTTCAGAGGCACGTGGCGTTTTAAGAAATACAAAAGATGTATTTTGTGGTATTACAAAGACAAGGATTACTAGAATTACCAAAACACACTTCAGGTGAATGGAAATGTGTATTCTAAATAATAAACGGTAAGGAAAGTGCAATTTTATTTGTGAAAAAAAATGTGTTTATTAGCGAAAAACAACGGCGTAATGGTTAACAACTAGCCGTTACTAGGGACTGTCCCTTTAATGGTTTAACGGATTTTATTATATGGATCAGAAATTTGGGGTTATGAAAATGTACTACTAATAGAAAGAAATCATCTCCAGTTTTGTAAACGGATTTTGAAGGTAAAAACAAGTACTCCAAATTTCCGGGTATATGGAGAATCAGGAACGTTCCTTTTAGAAAAGTTACGAGGGGTGTCATTTTGAAGTAAACTGGTTAAAAGTAAAAATAAAATTAGTAATATATTATACAAATTAATATTTCCTTTAAACAGTGTTGAAAGAATTCAATTTAAGTTGTTGAAATTCATTAAAAAAAATTATTTTCACTAACACGGAAATGGGTAAATCTACACCAATGAAAATAATGCTATCAAATGCTATAAACAAGAATTAAAACAACTCTATGATCAATTTATACAACACTGATTTTCCGATGACACAAACTCTTCGAGGGGCCAAGTGTACCATGGACATTCCAAACTGCGTTCACCTAACGACAAAAACACGAATACAATATTTACGGAAATACTATTCTACATTTTTCAGCTACAGTACGTGAAACAAAATAAATTGCAATCAATTAACGAACAAAATCAACAATTATTTACAATTGTTATGAATGGATTATGAATACTATTCACTACAACAGAGGCACAGAAATGTAGCATACCTTTTGCAGATCGAATATAAAAATTGAAAACAAGTCCTAACAACAAATCGTAAACGTTATATTCTTTGGCCTTGTTGATCTGGCACGTGTGAGGTCATGTGACACGCACCGAATGTTAATTCATCTTTCTCCATTTTAAGTCAGTTTCTACGAGTCATGTGGACTTGATATCGTTAATTTTAAGGAATAAACAAAAACGACTTAGTAAAATTAATGGTTTTAGGGGTTTGTAAAGTTTTTGTATTTAGATACTTACTTTTCTCACCTTTATTGTCTATAAAAATGTTCTTGAACTGTGAAGAAACACCTCATAAATGAACGACATGCCGATGACAACAATTGGATGCTGATTGCGCGAACCGTGCACGAGAAAACAAAGTGAACGGAATTTGAAGCATAACGCAGTTAGGGACGTTGACGATATATATTATTTTAAAAGGAATTTTACTTCGAATCCTGTTTTGTCCAGATTATCGTACCAAAATAGATGCTTCCTTACTAAATTGCGAACGTCAAATTTAACATTATCAATAAAACTGGTAGATGTTACATCTTGCAATAAGCCCACCCCGCGTCATTTCTGACCGAGTCACCGTAGATATGCAAATGTCCCATTACACTAAGTCATTTCCGAGTCACCGTAAATATGCAAATACTAATACAGCATTGTACAAAGTCATTTCAGACTGAGTCACCGCAAATATGCAAATACAAAGTTCAGAATTGTATTAAAGGGACATTCCTGAGTTTGCTACATTGTAAGACGTTTCCGACTAATAAAATAGTTCTTCGACTAAATTTACATATTAAATATATTTTCTTGTTTAGAATATCAGTGTCTGTATGTTCAATGTGTTTCTGGTCGTCATGATATTTGTAAAAAGCCCAAACTGGACTCTTTTTTTTCTTCAAATAAATTCGTACGTGCCAAAAAAAGATATTTGAGGAAATAAAATGAAATTTACCCTAGTACAAATATCAGAATGGCCAGAAACACGTTTAATATACAGATACTAATATATTATGCAGAAAAATATATTTGATGTGTAATTACAATCATTAAAAAGTCTCTGTCAGTCGATAACATCTTTAAAATTACAGCAAACTCAGGAATGTCCCTTTAAATTATTTCAGACTGTCTTACCGCAAATATGCAAATACTAGTACAGCATTGTACTATGTCATTTCAGACTGTCTCACCGCAAATATGCAAATCCCCACCGATGGGGATCAATCCCATACAAATCACGCATCAGGCGAGCACTTCACCACAAGATAACGTGCCACCACATCATAGCGTGGAAAGTAGGCTATATCGGTTATACCCCCTCCCTCCCCCACTATCTCCCCCCCCCTCTCTCTCTCTCTCTCTCTCTCTCTCTCTAACACACACACACACACACACAACTAATAAAATCTGACACACACATGTAAGTACACACACACACACACATACACAGTCACTCATTTTAAATGTGTTATTACAGTAAACCAAAGGAGCCACAACAAAGGGGTGTGGGAAGAAGCTGCAACTATGGGTGTATTACCAGTAAGATGTCAATAAAGAGATGAAAGTAAACTCCTGCAGCATAAAGAAGAAAAGAATAAATCTCACCCGAAAGATGAGGACGAATGACAAACTTTAATTAATTAATGTGAAGCAATTTAAAAAAAAAATTATACTTAAAATCTAGCGTTGCTGGCCCACTTTCTCCCATAGGGTTAACATGGGAGAGGTGTCAACCTCCCAAGAGGGAATGTTGACGTCACAGCCCAGATGAATGTTGACTGGCTGATCATTGGCGATTTTAAAAACGGAGAAATCCCATAGCCCACCACAACCAGGAAGTTCAATATGAACAATAATAAACCATTCCATATATATTACCAAGACATGAGTATGTGTTTGGTTATTAATTATTTGAACTGCGTCAACAGATGCATTAATATAAATGATGGCTATTGCGCTATTAATAAACAACATAAGATAGAATTACATTTTTCACTATTTATTGCCCCATGTCCATCACGCTCACAGGTCATGGAGGTCCTGTGTCCACCCTTACAATCTCTATATTGGTCTAATTCTATACATGCTCTTTGTATTTACAAATGTTCAACGTCAGATGCCTGCACACATGAATTGAATTTCTTGGGCCAGTTTAGCCATTTAACATAGTGTTGTTTGTTAACACCACGTCCTCTCGTCTTTAGAATCTTTTCCACTTTCCAGAGATCGTCTTCCTTTACGTCAACCTTTTGGAGCTCGGACTCGTAGAAGGTGCCCTGGATTTCCTCGCCATCGTAGTCCTTCACTCTGTACACGGGTAGTCCACCACGTAGTAGCGTTTGGCTGATGATGAAGATTTCTCCTGTCCACTTCTCGTCGTATTCTCTTGTGAAAACGTTCCTCAGATGAGTGAGTCGAACGTGGTTCCCAACTTTGAATCTAAAACGTTTCTTCACTGGCTTCACGTCTTTCTTGGGCCAGTACATTTTCCACCATATATATGTTTCCTTGTTTTCAGTGACTGTGTTTGGAGCCATACCGATGGTTCTGTGATAAGTGTTATTATAGCTGTCGGCAAACGTCTGCAGATGATTGACATACTCGTAGGACTGTTTGTAGGTGAAGTACCGATGCAGCCGTCCCTTAATGGTTTTTAAGACTCTTTCTGCCACTGCTGCCTTAGTTTCGTTATTGGTAAGCAAATGTTGAATTTTCCGTTGTTTGAGAAGCCTTTGGACTTCTCTGGCTCTAAACTCCATACCCCTATCCGTGCGAATTCGACCTGGTTGTCTTCCCTCTTCGAATATATCTTCCATGGCTCTAGACACATTCTGTCCCTTCTTGTCTTTTAAAGGTCTCAACCACAGGTATTTGGAGAACACGTCGATCACGACCAACACGAAGGTGTATCCTCGATTATAGTTGGCAAACTTCACCATGTCCATGGGATCGGCCAACCACTGGTCATCAATTCCCGTAACCATAATCTTGCTTCTGGCAAATTTTCTTCCGAGTCGCCGTTGTAAACTATAAGCTTCTTGTCTTTGCAGCCATTTTCTGATTTTGTATTTGTTGACAACATATTTTCCCGCTTTCCTGACATATCTATAAAATTTATCAGGTCCTGAAAAACTTGCTGGTGAGGCTGGGTTGAAGTATATTTCCTTCAGATAATCTTCCCAAGCAGGCATGATCCGTGTGCATCAAATGTCAAACTAATTATGAGTCACTGTATTTACAAACTGCACTTATATACATTTCAGTCTTGCTCTTCATCTGTTTCCACATCTGATGTTTCTTCATATTCTGATTCTTCATCTGAATCATCGGAGAGGTCAACATATGAAACAATAGTTGGGTATAATGGTTTCACCAGGAGTTCCATTTTCTCATGGACACGTTTCCCCTCAACGTCTAGATCTGTATAAGGATTCACCTTTCTGAGTTGAGCAAACAGAGGGTCAAACAGCGGTCCACATGTGAAATAAAGACAACCTGTTAATATGCCGATCAGTCTATCCAGAAATGTACTCTCCCATAGCTGCTTCATTTTGTTCTCAATCCAATCCACATATTTACAATTTGCCTCGTATTTAGCTCTCTTTACAGCCATCTTGTCTTTATGCTGGTTTACAACACATTTCCAGAGGACATGAAGACCAGCATCTTCCCAAAGCTTGCCATCGTCTGCGTTTCCTTCTTCATTCCTTTGTCTTGTAATACGAGGTTCTTCATCATCATCAATATCACTTTCATACTTTCGTTTCAGTGCCACTTGTTCAGGGCACCACCTTTTCACGTGCCTTTGCAAATCGTGTTATGTCTTGAAACATTACTCCACAGTCATCACAGGAATACATTTCGGAGAGCTCTTCTTCGCACGTCTGCTCACTTTGAAGGTCTGAACAAAAATGAGACATCTGTCGACTGTTCTCTCCTTTTATAGAGTTAGTTAGATCTTCTCCAACGTTTTCACTTTTTTGGTCTAGAGCATTGGGTCATAATCGTCCTGCAGTAGGTGTCAAAGGCTTCAAATCGATAAAGAGGTGACCATATGTTTTTTGCACTGCTTCTTCATACCGATGCATAAACATTTCAGTATTCCCTGGATACATCTGTCGGGCCAACGTCAGGACTTGCTGCTTGTCGATGGGGTTGTCGAACAGAAACAGGTAATGACAGTTTCTCCTCTGTGTCGGGTCCTTGCTGTGATACAAGTTCTGGTTGATGGCAATCACCGAGAGGTTTCTGTGGTGACTTCCCTCTGTGAACAGGTCGGTAATACGAGAGACTTTTCCAGCTGAAGACATCAGGTCGTCCAACACGATGAGATTTCTGATTCTGGGATTTAAATAATGGTCTCTTTCCAGATCCTCAGGTATGCCTCGGACAAATTCAACTGGGGCAGTCGCTTTGATAACATCATACAGAGGCTGCCATCGTTTATAAAGCCATAAGATGCGTTGAGGAGGTGGGTGGATTTTACTGTCCCTCAGCAGTTTGTACAACAAAAATGTTTTTCCACATGAGGTTGGCCCTGGCACTATCATTGTAAAAGGATGTAGTAACACTTGAGGAGGAGGAAGGAAATGAGGAGGAGGAGGGATTTGAGGAGGAGGGAAATGAGGAGGAGGAGGGATTTGAGGAGGAAGAGGAGGGAAATGTGGAGGAGGAGGGAGGATTTGAGGAGGAGGAGGGAGGATTTGAGGAGGAGGCGGGAAATGAGGAGGAGGAGGAGGGACTTGAGGAGGAGGAGGGAAATGAGGAGGAGAAGGGAAATGAGGAGGAGAAGGAGGAGGGAATTAGGAGGAGGGAATTAGGAGGAGGAGGAGAAAAATGAGGAGGAGGAGGAGAGTGGAAAGTATGTCTATGTCTCCTCATATTATCTTCTCTGGTAAACAACTTCCCACATTCAGGACAGGAGCTCTTCCCCATGATGTTATCAGCTTAACAACCTATTCACAAATGAATAACTATTTATGATACTTCTCCTATTTATAGTTTTTACTGCTAAGCAGTCTGGGTTATTCTCCAGTGACCATAACTCAGACTGGTAACACCATCCTCAAGGAGATATCTCTTGTCATCAAAGGGGGAGAGTTCTAGTTTGTTGAGTTGGATGTTGTACAGTTTGTGGTCATAGCTCCTGATCTGTGTCATGCAAGACATGTGGATTTCGTATCAAAGAGGCACTGCTTATAGGGTTGGTGCCTAGTGTGATTTTTAATGACACTTTTCTTTATTCCTTTGGCTGTTTTCTTCTCCATCACCTCCTTCTGGACGGGTCTAACCTAGCTAGGGGTGTAGGAAAGTTTAAAGGTGCTTCTGTTTCCTGTAATATGATTATAATTATTGTTTACATATGGTATGCCTGTTTATATTCGTATATTGGATATTGTTCTTTTAAATATATAAGTAAATACGAACAGAAATTTTTTGGAAACATAAAAAGACACCGCCCGCCCCTTTTCTAAAATACAAATGGACTGGTCCATTTTCGGCTCTCATTCGCGCATCAGCCTCTGTAGAGGTAAGACGTCTTTTGATGGTCTCTGCTTGAAGATGTGTCCCTTCACTGGAGTATACAACAGTCAACTGTCGATCTTGTTTGTACAGCTTGGAACGCTTGGTCTATAAATGTTATAATGCTTTCAAGGTTATTAAAAGGTGATTGCTCTAGATTGGTTTGAAATATCAAACCCTCAAAGGGTTTATAGCCATAAGATTAAAATAAACCCTATACACACACAGGGAAGCTATTTCACTACACATGTTTTTTCTAAACATAGCTTGAGGTCAGGTTATGAATGGAGGTCAGCCTATCGAGAGCTGTCGGTCTTGTTTTGATGTATTATTTACTGGATTCAACTATTTTAGCCTACTGGCTACGTTTCGAGTATCATTGTAACTGTATGTATACTATGCTGTTCGCCTGTAGAAAAACATAGTTCAGTATATAAATGATATAGCATGTAAGCACGACACAGTACTAGTCACAGCTTTTATTGTTTCGGTCCTAAGCTTGACACGATTTATCAACTGCAGTTAACCAGCCGGGCTCTATTGTTAGCGCGCACTTAAAGCGCTTCGCTGTCGACACGTACACTAATTGCTTGTCTAGGAAAACGTTACACACATACATAATAAAATATTGGATTCGAATTAACCAAGTATCTAATATTTGTGAAATTTTCTTTATTGTTGGTGTACATGTTTGTTAATATTGTGTACGATTGAACTTCTTGGTTGTGGGGGGCTATGGGATTTCCCCGTTTTTAAAATCGCCATTGATCAACCAATCAACATTCATCTGGGCTGTGACGTCAACGTCCCATTGGGAGGTTGACGCTGGAGGTTGACACCTCTCCCATGTTAACCCTATGGGAGAAAGTGGGCCAGAAACGGTAGTTTCACCACTACTGAAAACAATATTATAAATGTATACTGAAACAGAATAGTTTTCATTTAGTATTTATCATTCATTACTACTATACACATCTGTGTTCAGATGGGGTAAATTCTTTTCCTAAAAATACCACTTCTATATGGACATCGTAACAAGTATGTATTGGAACCAAGATTGCGTGTATTGGCTTACACGTTCGTACGTCCTTGACATTTAAGCTGAGCCTAAACTTTGATATAAAGTGACTGACTCATGTTTCTAAACACTAAGGCATATTTTTCACTATAAGAGCTGGGGTTTTTTTTATCACTGACATAATACTTAACTTAAATTTTATTGTTTAGATTATCCACTTCCGTACATTTGAAATTTATCTCGTCATCCTGGTGTTTATAATATAACAAAATGTATCTTTCGTATTTTTTTTTAAAACGCAGTCTAACACCCACTCTATCTCATATTGAGAAGAAAGATGGAATACGCATTCGCATCACTCGACAAATATATATATTTTTTTAAACTATATAAAAAACTATATTATAATATATCTGAACAACAACACCACATTTCATTATCCAAATCACATAGCTGCACAAGACAGAGTCGGAAGTATTTTAGGCAAAGTCGTCATTGCTTCCATGATCCACTATCAAGTGCCCTAGAAGATCCGTAACAGGGTGTTTAATCTCCTACACCACTTGTAGGACCGCCACTCCCCTAGAAGATCCGTAACAGGGTGTTTAATCACTCTTACACCACCTGTAGGACCGCCACTCCCCTAGAAGATCCGTAAC
>JAECMU010076226.1:10616-20686 GCA_016106625.1 Dracogyra subfuscus
TATTATTGTGTGGTTTTTATTACGTAGTTGGTGTTTGTTTTTGTTAGGGGTTTTTAAGGTTTTTTTGCTTGATTTGGATTGGATTGTTTTTGTGGATATTTGTTTTCTAACTCTCGTTAGTAAATGAATGGAAGATGATCTGATCTTTATGTATTCTATCAGAGATTAAAAACATTTTCACTTGCAATATCCCAAAATGCAAACAGTGTACAACATTGTGTCCCATTTCCTCTCCAAAATTAAACAGTTAACGACCTTTCAATTCCAGTATTAATCATTAATTGTTTTAAGGCACCCCAAATTCAATTTGGTTTTCTGCGGATCGTAGTTATAAACTGGAAACTATCAGAGATTGAAACAGTTTTAGTATTTGACCTCGAGGGTGCTAGTAGAATTTGTTCATGGAAATTGGTATGTCTCACAACCGACACGCACAAAAGAGGTTGCCAAAAAGACAGACAATTAACGCTTGGCAGACATCTAATTTGAGTTGTCAACTCGTGGATGAAAAACGAGCGAGTTCTCAGTTCGGATAGTCCGTCAGAACCAGGGCGCATTGAATTCAACGTAACGGCATTTCCAGATTCATAAAGGGGCGTGCTCACAATGCGACGTTTAATAACTGTTAATAACGATACGCTGTCCCCAAAGGTCGGTCTTTTGTTGCTGCGTTTAAATCATTGACAGAAGAGGAAGTGCCTTGGCTATATAGTGAATAGCTCGTCGTCGTTTTAGCCAATATGTAGTTCCATTGTAATATTAGGAATGGATGATCAACATATAATTAAAGCCTATATGTTACCACCACCTTTATATACATGCGTACAAGCAAGCAAACAACCAATTCATACAAATATACAAACATACATACATACATCTTTCTTTCTTTCTTTCTTTCTTTCCATCCTTCTTTCTTTCTCATGATAATTAAAAAATATATATATTCACAGAACCCCTGTTTACATGTTATCTGTCCCAACCACAGGGATAAAGTGACAGAGTTACAATACAAAATTAAACATTATCATTTTGGTATACAGATCGAAATGTTTATTCAGTATTTACAATTGATATTATCAAGAGGTATGTGTGAATATTAATTATACAGATAAACTAATCTTTTATTTTATCTAGCCCAAGTTCTCATAGTTTATAATTTTGGACTAGACATGTAAATTAATTAAACAAAAATTATCTATACAAAATGGGTTCTGCTAGATATTTGCTATTATACTGTATCTACTTATACACTCATCCCCAACATGTCCGTACGTCTCTGTTTACTTTGCAAAACAAGTCTTAACTTTTTTGAAACGATCGTCCTTTAAGTCACCGAATGTTGATGTGAATGATTTCACAGCATTTATTTTTGAAGCATAGCTAATGAAATTTGAATTAACATGATATGTTTCTGCAAATTGTTCATACTTTTAAAATTCTCCATAATCATCTACTAGAATCACCATATATTATTAAATCGTTCTTTGAGATACCTTTAACGGATTGGAAAAGAGTAACCCACTTTGAATTGTTTAAAAACAGTCTTCGTATCCATGAACATTTTAATGAGGTTTTAAAATTATATATGTTTAGCATTTTAATACCCCCTGCTTTATAACATTTTGCTATTACGTTTGAGCTTTTCTGGTTTATTCTGCCAAATATATTTATGAAATAGTATCGTTATATTTATTTTTTTGAAACCTTTTCCTGGGTCTGGCAATGATATTAGCAAATATATTAAGTTGGGTATTATTAAGGTTTTAAGAACTAACTGTTATTCTCCCCCAAACCGTTAATTTTCTAATGGACTACAATTTTATTAATTTTTGAATTTCCAGTACTTTAATATCATAATTTAGATGCATGATATGTTCTAAGGTAACTGAGAAATTAATACCAAAATATGTTGCCCCCCCCCCCCCCCCCCCCCCCGCCCATTCCAACTTACATCTTGTATGGTGAAAAACATCGTCAGAGAACTTTTACTTCCAAGCCATATGGTTTTTGATTTAGAATAATTTATTTTTAAACCAGGAGTAATAATTTAAAACTTTAAATGTACCGTACAAGGACTCGGGAGATCCGTCAAGAATGAAGCTTGTGTCATCGGCGTATTGCGATTTAAGGTATTCTTGGCCATCTATATCAATACCTTTAATGGCCTCATTATTTCTAACAATAATAACTAAAATGTCAGAACAAATAATAAAAATATATGGCGACAACGGGTTCCCTTGTCTACACCCACTTTCTAACATGAACGGTTCAGACAGAAAACCATTTTGCAATATTCTTGACAAGGAGTTGTTATACAATGTTTTGATACAATTATTAATCGAAGATTTAAAATTAAAAATATCAAGTACTTTATTTATGAATGACTACGATACCGAGTCAAAGGCCTTCTCGAAATCGACAATTAGCAATAAACCTGGAACGTTCTGTTTCAGTGTACTGCATAATATCATATATGAGTCTAATGTTTTCTCCAATATATCATCCTTTAATAAAGTCGGTTTGATCATTATTTATTGTTTTATCTAATATTAATAATATCTGTAAGTAAGGTTTTGATTGGTGGACATGAGCTCCAACTGGCTGCTGTTAGATCCACGTGTAATAGTGGAGCTAATTTTAATTAGATTGCATGTAATTATACCTAAGTTTTTACACTGGATGGAGTAACTATTGCTAATAGACCGTACTATAAAATGACAGAGATCTGTCCAGAAGAATTTAAAGAACTCTGCAGTAAATCCATCAGATCCAGGACTTTTATCGTTTTTCATTGTTTTGAGAAATGCTAGTACTTCTGAGTATTTTAATTCACCTTCTAATTGTTCAGATTCTTCATCAGTTAATTTATTAAAGTTTAATCCGCCCATTTTTAAAACTATTATATCGTTGTCATCTTGTTCTTCTGGTGCGTAGTAAAGTTTTTGATAGAAAGCTCCAGTTTCTTTAAGAATTTCCTCCTCATCTTGGATTTCTTTTCCATTTTCTAAACGTATTCTTCAAACAAGTTTGCTAAAATAGTTTCTTTATTCTAAGTTACACAAATATTTTGTTGGTTTAATATAATTATCTTTAAGCTTTTCTCTTCGTAGTTCCATTAATTCATGAGTGTTGTTTTTTTGTGTGTGTTTTTTTCAATTTCTTTTCAATCAATATTTTCTTGTTCCTCCAAACGTTTAATATCATTTTTTTCTTTTTAAAAGCTGCATAAAATATTGTTTTACTTCTTATTTCCATGAGCAATGTTTTTAAGAAAAGTTGGTCGATTACATAAAAAATGGATTTCATCATCCGAAATCAATTCTAGGTTTTTATAATTATATACTGGTACTGCATATTTGTATTTAATTTTTATGCTTGTATCCTTTACTATATTAACATAAGCTAAACATAACAGCAATGAATTATTGAATTTCCACAGACCTCTGCCTGTTTTAAATTGGTTTAGCTGCATAAATAAAACTACTGCTGAGTGGTAGCTATTTTTAACTATTATTTTATTATTTGTTATAAGGAAAACAAGTTAATCTGGCTTGTTTTAGCGGTGTCTTTGACATCAAACATTTCCTTATTTTTAACAACTACTTCTTGAGCCTTTGTGTAGTTTACATGTAAATAGTTTTTAGTGTCCCAGTCTTGATTTAGTACTAGATTGAAGTCTTAATTTTGTATTAATACACTGTATTCGAAGTTATTGTTAATCAAAACGGCTACGCCTCTGGCATTTGTAGCATATGAACTAAGGAAACATTTATACCCCCATTGCGTCTGTATATACGATTCTAAGGCTGTTGTAAAATGTGTATCCTGGAGACAATAAATGTTATAGTTCTTACATTTTAAATAGTTTAAAACATCTTTTCTAAAATTCTGATCCCCAAGTCCCTGACAGTTTAGTGTCAACATCTTTAAACATGCCACAGCGCCTTCTCGTTTAATGTATTAATTACTAATACCATAACGAGTACGTATACTGAGCTTCATAAAATATATCTTGTTTAAAGATAGCCAGTTAAATCTTGAAATCCAAAAGGCCCGATGTCTGCCCCACCAAAAATAGTTAACCAACATTAGAACATGATTAAATAGAGAGAACAAAAAAAGGTATTTCTGGATTCGAAAGGAAAAGGCAGTAAATAGCTGAAACAAGTATCAACCAATAGCTAAGCATAGCCTGAAATATCACAAGGGTCAAGGGTCACGCTGTTCTTCTCCCCAGATCTATTAATGAGAAAGACACAGAGAAATATACCCCTTATGCTAACAGACATCTGCATTTATGTTCGTTGAGGTAATTATAGTTTACAATGTACATCCACACACATACACACACAGCCATACATACTATCCGTCATAAAGATATGCACAGCCACATAATTTTGTATATACACACACAAAAGCACCCATTCAGATGCATGCACACACATACACACACATACACACACACACACACACACACACACACACACACACACACACATGCATACACACGTCTGCTTAACACGTGATTGAAATAATCAAAATCCGGTTCATAAATCAATATAAACAAATTATACATAAGCATATAATGACGACAAAAAGAAGCTTTGAATACATACAATTTGATCCACCACCCCAACCCTTAAAAAACCCCAACTAATTTAGCAATACAACTTTTAGGGCCGCGAAGCCTCTTTTGGTCGTCACAATATTGACCCGAAAGCCAAACAGGTAATTATAAAGCTTTTGATATTACTAGAAAACACACGCCTAAAACATACATTATTATAAGAATTCAGTAGCATTTCCACATCAATCATTCTCATTCACGTACATGAACATATATGGACTATTGACCCAACTGCTCTCTCTCTCTCTCTCTCTCTCTCTCTCTCTCTCTCTCTCTCTCTCTCTCTCTCTCTCTCTCTCTCTCTCTCTCACACACACACACACAAATCCACACACACAATCACGTCACAGTATACATAACATACAAAAGCAGGTATACGTCAAGATATTATCAATGTAAGAGAATAACTAATACACTGTTGTATTGCATGCCCGTATCTTAAGTGACTTGACTTATTATCCTTTATGTAAACTGAAATGTGTTTATATTTATTTACAGTAGTTCTTATGAGTTACGGTATAGTGCATGGTAATGCGAGCAGGTTGGTTGTATGGAACCTCTACATTCATGTCAATTGTCATATACCTGCTGTTGATGCTTTACAATTTCACTTAGGTCAAGAAACTCATAGTACTGTGTCTACAATATCCACTGATTATAAATAATGTATAAACATGTAATTAGTGAAGTAAATGTCTCCAAATTCTCTCTCTCTCTCTCTCTCTCTCTCTCTCTCTCTCTCTCTCTCTCTCTCTCTCTCTCTCTCTCTCTCTCTCTCTCTCTCTCTCTCTCTCTCTCGGGTTGACAACACACTGCATTCTGTTGTATTTTTTTTGTATTTTTTATAGCAGATGATTCTCTTTTTTCAATTTATCATTTTCAATTTCCAAAGTGAGAATTCTTAATTCTAGCTTGTCCAGTCGTTCTTCAAATTGCGTGAGAATGTCAGTTTTGTGGCCTCTAATTCGGCTTTTAGGTCCTCTCGGCTGATACATTTTTTGTTCATGGCATTTAACTGATTCAAGCTATTTTTTATATCAATCGGCGACACATTGGCTGTACCTTCTGTATACTGACTGATACTGGTTTTAAGTGTTATTACCGTCTTCCTGGCGTGCCTTCTTTGTATCGGGTTTCTTCTTTTAGCTATTTTGACTTGAGTGGGGTTGAGTGTGTTCACAAATGGAGTCACTCGAAGATATGTTTCTCTTTTTCGGATCTTTCAAATTTACGTGGGTGGACATTTTTGGAACACGAATTTATCACAGTTTAGTCACACTTGCGAAGTGCATGTGTAGTTACACGACTGTAGCTTTATTAGGAGTATACTACATTAGTACAACACATTTCAATTAGTGAACAGATATCACTGCTTGTGTTAAGGGACTTAATCTGGGCTTGGGGTGTGCTGTGAATAACACTATTCACATGATCAATGACAAAAATGGAGATTTTACCTGTTATACTTATAACGGTGCCAGTGTGGTAGACTACATGATTGCTTCATTTTCTCTTTTTTCCACTATTTTCTGACTTTGGAGTTGGTACACAAGACTATTCAAATCATTTTCCGCTTTATTGTTCATTTAATCTGCAACATATACCTGCTGTTAATGCTAATAACAATTTACTGTTATGGTTCAGAAGTATGGGGTACTTGTTACTGTAAAATTATTGAAGATTTCCAGATTAAAATGTGTAAATGTTTTTTTTTAAATTATGGAAAAAACACCAGTAATATTATGGCTTTAAGTGAATGTGGTAGAGCTCCTTTACAGCTTATTTACACTACTAGAGCTATTACGTATTGGTGTAGGCTATTACAACTGAATGAAAACCGGCTTCCCCGTCATTGTTATAAAATGTTACAGACACTGAATGAAGCAGGACGAACCACATGGGTGGCATTTATTAAAAATATTGGGTGTAGATCAGGATTTGGTTATGTCTGGATATCTCAGGATGTTGGAGCTGTAAAATTGTTTATAGTTAAATTTAGATAACGATTGTGTGATAATCTTCAGCAAAACTGGTGTAGTTCCATAAATAAGTTATCGGATACTTTTTATTATAAGCATTATAAGTCATTGTTAAACGTAGAACGTTATCTCACTTATGACATCCCTGTTTATCTTAAAGTAATATATACAAGATTTAGATGTAGTAACTTTAGAATAGCGGTTGACCAAGGAAGATGTAATAACAAAGCCTACACTGAAAGACTCTGTCCATATTACCTGGATCATGGATTGAGATATATTGAGGATGAACTCCATATTCTGCTTGTATGTAAGCATTATAATGTACTAAGAGATCAACATATTTCTAAATTTATAAAACAAATCATTCATTGCAAACTTTTATAGATATTATGAAATCGGAAAATTTGGATGTATTATTCAATGTATGTCTTTATAAAGTACAAAAACTATAAAGAAATATTTAAATATATACTTATACTATACTGTGCTAATATTACATATGCGCAAATATATATAACAGTTTCTGACTGTATTATGGGCCTATGGCCTTTATACTGAATAAAGTGTCTTGTCTTGTTCAACATTTTAAGATGAAACTGCTATATAGATCAAAGTTTATCTGCAAATTCTTCAAAAAGTGCTCCTAGCGTATTTTCCCCATTCTCGCTTTCCCCTCACACTTAGGAGAATCAGGCAAGGTCTAAACTATTAAATAAAGTTCGTGGTCGAGTGCCTGACTCTCCTGTCAACCAATTTAAACCTAGTACAATAGAAATACATAACTGCAATTTCGTAGTTAAATAAATTTGCTGTTGACTGCGGGACGGTCGGCTTGCCATCAACTAGAATAGATATTAGCTTTGATCTGCCATGGCTTGCTGGTAGGCCTCCAGTCAACTACCACATTAGACACGAAATTATCAAAATAGAAAATCCAATTTGTAAGAATTTTATTTTTAAAGCAGTGGTTAGAGACTTGATCCAAGTGTTCACAGATGGATTCAAAGGATCCAGTCACTGATCATGTCATGGCATAGGGTTTAACGTGCACATTCAGAACACGCTGTTGTAGCGCACCATCACTGGTAAAACTGGTATGACATTTATAATTTAAAAAGTTAACGAAAAACCGATAACCGTTATGGCTAGGTTGTCTGACAGAATTTCGGTATATACATCTGAATTAATGGCTATCCAGTATGCGCTGATGTGGATTGAGAAATATTATAAAAACCATAGCCCTTGCAGTTATGTCATTTTCTTTGATAGCCTGAGTGCCCTGCAGGCTATTGGGGTCTCTAGCACTGTAAGACCAGAGATTGTTAAAACTATTTCAAACATTTATTACAAAAAATGAATTGAAACAAGGTGAAAGTTGCTATGGAGTGGGTCCCGGCGCACGTAGGTATAGAAGGTAATGAGTTGCCGGACGGATGTGCTAAACAGAGCTTGACGGCAGCTGCCGTAGAAATATATATACAGTTTAACTATAATGAATTGGACTCCATAGCTAACCCACACTTTGGTAATCTGTGGAAAACCGAATGGAACCACAGAACCAGTGTGGCATTCATATATAAAACTAAAGGCGAACATACGTGGATCAGTCTCCTTTAACACAAAAGTTACTAAAATTATTGCAAGACTTCGTATGGGTGTTACTTTGGGCCTTAATGATATTAAATTTAAAATTAGAAAATCTGATACACCCAACTGTTTGCTGTGCAATGTTTTATTTAATGTTAATCACTATTTATTTGAATGCACCAAACATATCAAAATTAGGAAGGAGCTGGAAATATTTTTTATTAAAAATAATTTGAAATTCGATAGTAAAAATGTTTTGTATCCACTAAAGAAGTATAAATCTATTATTGACAGGTTAGTGATCGCCTTTGTATATAAATCAAAAGTTAAAATTTGAGGGTGGTTAGCAAATAACACAGCTCGCCGCCCTTAAATACATGAAGGGATACACTGACGATAGGTTAGATAGTAAGTCGCCAGATGTGTCCCTCCTACTTATAACATAGCTTTATCAGTTGGCTCTCCGGGGAGAGCCCGCCACTCTGTCTCATGGGAGTCGTGCTTGCCTGGCCGGGCGGGAAGGGCTGGAGCCTGTTGTTCTGCTCCGTGGGACCCGGTCCATCGTTATAAACGGTTTTTTTATTCTTTTCTTTGTATATTATTTTTATATGAGTCTGTGTCGGGTTCTAGTTTCAGCGGAGTTATTATTTATTTTAAACTGTAATCCCGGGTTTTAAATAATAAATATTGTATTTTATAACTATGTTTTTAATATATTTAATTTATTTTTATTGTAGTTTTAAAATTGTGGTGTTGGTTGAATGTTTGTGTGTATGTTGCAGCTGTCAGCTCCTGGTTGAATATAATGGGGGTTGGTGCTATCTGGCAGTAGCTTTGCTCCCCACTCAACGGCCGCCGCATATATTGTAGTTAACTTATTAATTCTTAACTGTGTTTATGTTTATTTTAAAAACAAATTATGTTAGTTATTTACAAGCGTGCTCGTTTTTAATTTGTTTTTCATATCTTTTAATTATTTTTAATAAAAAAAGTTTTAATTTAATAGGGCGGTTCGCAATGGGAGATTGAATGTTTTATAGTCTCTCCCCCTTTGTTGGTTTTTATATATTAAAGGGTCACAGCGTCTGATGAATGACGTAACGTTCTGGTTCTTGGGTGGAACGGAGAGGCAGCTCGGGACTTCAGAAGGTCGAGAGGTTTTGCTCCATGCGGCGGTCTGGACGGCAGGATGGCTGGATGTTTAAAGAATTTGGAAGATTTGGAAAATGGATGTTATCCTGCGGGGGGAGGGGCGTTGGGATTGAAGGGTACTGAGGTTTGGGGTGGGGGTTGGGGGTGGACGGATCGGGTGGAGGGAATATCACGGGAAGTAGGTGGTAGGAGGCGCTTAGGCGTAGGCGGTTTCGGCCGTAAGGGGGGGTGGGTAGGTTTGTCCTTGGATGACCTCACCTTGTGCCTAATTCATTTGTTTTTCAAAAGCAATAAAACATGTTTTAATTAATCCCAATTTGCAGAAATCTGACGAATATCATTCTGTTTATTTTTAAAAATTAATAATAGTTCTGTAGCAAATTGTTTTTGTTACATTTATATGGCCTCAGATTATTGTTATCTTGCCATTTGGTTGTCGAATATCCGAAAATGTGTTCGCACAAATAGTCTCCTGTTTGACTGTGATTATTTGATGGCAGACAGCTTTGAAGTGGCAACTATTTAACTGAAGTTGACAGGGAAGAGCATGTAGTTTGTAAAGGTGTAACTTGTTGATATTGAAGACTTGTTTGTGGTAATTCAAAAGTGGTGTTTTTTGTGTACAATGGGTGTACTCTGGCCAGGTTCTGTGGGTGCGTTTGTTTAAACCAAGATCCTGGGACAAAGAGCTGGACAACAGGTGTCCTTTTCATGGTATGTTG
>JAECMU010076261.1:0-13259 GCA_016106625.1 Dracogyra subfuscus
CCACATTACCAAGTCTGTGTTCCCTCACAACGATTTCGACTGGTTCCTCATCGGTTAATGAATAAGTCGAATCCACTAAATCACGCTTTTCAATTTCGGCAGCAGTGTAAGTAGGTTCAAACTGAAACGGCTGTAAATAAAAATCCTGCCTGTGTCCAGCCTGTTCAAAAAACTCTTCGCTATCCATTTCGTCTTCACTGTCGTAATCCATCTTTGTTTAATGGCTTCTTTTTATCAGATCAGGTCATAGGTTGTAGACTACCCTGTATCGCGTTTGTTTACTGTATATACTTTGTAGGAGCTGACGTCACTTCCTGAACAGCTGTTGTGGGCGTGGCTACCAAAAAGGACACAAGATGGCTGCGCCCAGTTAATAGCAAAAATCGTGGTTTTTTATTAATTGTAAAATAACGCGTTTTTCAATTGTTAAGGTGTCAGTGTGTGTTGGTGGTCCAGGTATGTATCTTTCCAACACATAAGGCTCTTTCTGGAGTTTACCCCTCCTTTAACAGAATAATGGTTTTGCACAATATTCAGCGGTAGTGTTAGAATATATATTCTGATGTTTATAATAAGTTCTGTTTTATAGAATATGTAAACCACACACACAGACAACTCCAAACTAGATGGATGCCCACATACAAAACATATCCTTGTTCAAATAACTTTTAAATAAGTCATTTTTTTCTCTATAATCCACCCCAACCCACAATTTTTATGAATAATTTTGGAAAATTAGTTATGCAATTATGCTAAAAGACAATATGCAAAACAGCTATTTATAAACTTCTCTATGGTCTAACAAGGAGTAGACTGTCTTTAGTAACAGGCAAGCAACCTCACTGACCTTGATGGCATCTGCATTCATCTCCTTGACGTCGACATACCACTGCGGCTTGAGAAGTGGTTCAATGATATCTTTAGACCTGCTACACATCGGCACAACCATAGGATTGTCTTTTGTCTCACGATACAAGCCTTTGTCTTTCAATGCCTGTAACACTGCTTTCCTGGCATCGAATCGCTTCATACCCTACAAACACGAGGAAATGTTCGCACATATTTAGTTATTTAAGGTAGTGACATATTCTATATACCTGCAACAATTTTTTTTTTTTTTCGGTTTGTTTAACGATGCACTCAACACATTGTAATTACGGTTATATCGGCGTCAGACATATGGTTATGTCGAGAAAACCCCCAGTGGTTAGCTGACGGGGATTGATCCTAGACCGACCGCACATCAGGTGGGCACTGTACCACTGGGCTATGCTGCCCGCTTACCTGCAACAAATGCACATTTTAAAATTATCACTGTTAATGAACCTATTTATCTTTCTTTTCTTTTTTTTATATACACACTGGGTAAATAATTTTTAATTATGATTTATCTTAAAATGAAAGTTGTTTTTAACAAGCTATTTAATCAATTTTAATTGTATCTGACATTCACACCAAAGAATCGAATACATTTTTTTGCATAAAATAAAAATACAATTAGATCTTAAAAAACCCCGAAAAAAGAGAAGAAAAAAAAGAAAGAAATTTTTTGTATAATGCGAACTAATAGGGTTTAACTTTTAGTCAACTTACAGCAAATTGTGCACAGTCACTGGTGATGTTTCCCTTGTCATCTATGATGGTGATGAATGGAAGTTTGTGACGCATGCCAACCTCGTAGTCATTAGGATCATGTGCTGGGGTGATCTTCACCGCACCTGCAACAAATTAATCTCAGCATGAGAGGAAAGAACAGAGAATGAGAGAGGAAACCCTCAGTTATTTAGCTAAAAAAGAGAAAGGAAATGGTTTATTTAACGATGCACTCAACACATGTTATTTACGGTTATATGGTGTCGGACATATGGTTATGGACCACGCATATATTGAGGGAGGAAACCCGCTGTTGCCACTTCATGGGCTACTCTTTCCGATTAGCAGCAAGGGATCTTTTATATGCACCATCCCACAGGTAGGATAGCACATACACATGTACCATGACCGTTGGTGCACCAGTCGTGGTGCACTGGCTGGAGACAGAAATTATTTCGTTCCAATAAGAATAGACTTTCAAGATCAACAAAAAGTTTCAGACTACTAAACTAGATTATCAAATGATCAGTCGTTATTAGTATCTTGCTTAAAACTGGATATGACAAGCATTTTGAGAGTACTGTCAAAGCCATACATGTTCCCAACAAATTTTCTTATCTCATGAGTTCAAAATGAAAATCTAACAATACATGGTAAAGTTATACACAAGGACCATAACTCTGTCAAGATTAAGTGAACTGACATAAAAGTCAAACTTGATTTGTAACAGTAAATGATAAAGTTATATACACAAAATGTCAGCTCAATATTTTGAGGAATTATGAAAACAAATATCTGGAAAACTAGATGTGGGATAGACGGACGGACGGATAGACAAATGGGAAGATGGAGATGAATTTAATTTAACAACACACTCAATATATTTAATTTACAGTTATATAGCGTCAGACCAGCTATTGAGAGGACACCCTTTATGGGCTACTCTTTTTCATTAGCAGCAAGGGTTCTTTTATATGCACCATCCCAGACAGGGTAGTACATACCATGACCTTCGATATACCAATTATGGTGCACTGGCTGTAATGAGAAATAGCCCAATGGACCCACTGACAGGGATCGATACAAGACCGACCGTGCACCGAGCGAGGGCTTTTACCACTGGGCTACATGCCGCCCCAATGAAACCTATAGTCCCCTCTGGTTGAAACTTAATTGGATATAAACAACAAAACAAAAAAGAGTCTGAGACTGCCAAACTAGATCATCAACAATCAATTTAAAAATGAACATGCAAACTGCGAGAATGCATTATAATATTATTAAAAACCTCACATACCTGTGCCAAAGTTCATATCAACAAAGTCATCACAGAGAACTGGCATTTTACGCTCGAAGAAAGGATGTGTGACAAACTTGTTGTGCAGGTGTTTATACCGTGCATCATCAGGGTGGACCGCAACAGCGCAATCACCCAGCATTGTCTCAATTCGAGTGGTCGCCACTATGATCTCATCATCTGAACGTAAAAGGCAAAACAAATTAAAAAAAGAAAAAAAAGTAAACTGGCTGTTGAAATAGATGGCTCCATGCATTATGTCAATTTGTGTAGTGGCCATTACCGAATAAACAGAGAATATCAAAGTTCCTAGGTAACTATAAAATCAAAATATGTTAAAACTGGTATTGGGCAAAAAGATCTGACTTCCAAGTATGTCAAGAAGCAAAGGAGTGATTAAAATGAGGTGTTATTAAATTTATTGAAAACAAAATTACAACTTCAATATGAAGAAAATCATACAGTTAATTTATATATTTGAGAACCTAACAATAAAATATATTTTTTTAATGCTCTTACCTGATCCTTCGACCTTGTATGCAAATGAAACGAGTACACCAAACTCAACCTTTTCCTTGTATCCTGGCACAGCCATCAATGTACGTCCAGGAATCTCTTTCTTATCTACCTGCAACAAATAACATCATCTCACACACACACTGATTTGAAATATCAATAGAATCAGGGCTTCTGGATTATGGTAGCCCCACTCCCATGGCTAGTGATATTCAGTGTTGGGCTAGTAATTAACTGCTATTGCCATGCCCTACGGCTAGTGAAAAAAGAGCTCAACTGTTGCAATTAAGTCTTATTTTGTAAAAATTAATATCCTGACCCCACGCCAACCCAAGTGTTAGTGTTTTTAAGCTCTATCTCCCTTTTTAGGTGACATATCTGATTATTACTATTATTTAGTAAAATTGTATTAACTAAAAGTAAAGTAGGGCTAGTGAATTTTTAATTGTGGCTGGTAAAATATTTTAATCACCGGCTAGTGGATTTTATAAAAATTCTAGAAGCTCTGATAGAATCTATCAACGTTGTGAGGTATAATGCCAATTCCAACCCAAGGGACAAAAACATTCTTGTCCATTTAATAACAGGAACAACACTCATTTAATCATATGCGGAAACATATAGTCCACATTATGCAATGACATAAAAATGTAAAAAGTTAACTGTAAATATAAAGACACATAATAATTTTTAAAAATAATTTTTAAAACAATGATCAAACATGAAATGACAACTTGGGGAATAAGTAATTCAACAGAATTCTGAAAAACATCAATCATCATAAAAACATGAGTTGTTATGCAAGATGTATTTAGAAATTGTATAGCCCTGAAGGGTCAGAAAGATTTCTCTAGTACCATGCAAAAGCTGGCTAATTCAGTCCAGTGGGCTAGAAATACACTGAAAAACAAAGTGATATTTCCACAGTAAAATATATAGAAAATGATATTTACATTTTCGAAATAGATTTACTCCCAGATTGTGAAATTCACGGTAGCCTGGAATATTGTAAATGCAAGTACTCCAGTTTAGAAATGGATAAATGTTCTATTGATAATACCTCAATGTCTGAAATGGCCGAGTTAAGAGTACAAGACCAATTGACCAGTCGGACACTTCTGTAGATTTTCTTCATTTCATGCAGACGAATAAATGCTTCTGTGACAGCTCGGTATAATTTCTGAAAAGAAACAGGCATTTAATATTTTGTGGTATGTGAATTTTCCTTTCAAAGTGTATTTGAATTTCACCTGTTAGTATTAATACTCAGTAATTTAGCAAGTGACAAAAGGAAAGGAAGCAAACGTTTAATGACATCTTAGCACATTTTAAACAATAGCTATTTGGTGGCAAATGTATGGTTATTTTGAAACTCTAAAGCATAAGAGTATAGTGACCTTTGATATACCAGTCACTGGGCATCGTTTAAAATTGGAAATACAATTGGGGTAACGGATGGTGGTTGACTTCCCAATGCATACCTATGGAGAGTGTTCTGCAACTGAGGTGCATCACATGCCTAAAGAAGTGAAAAGTGAACAGTTTTTATCTTCTGTTACTTACCGGCTCCATTGTGAAACACGTCCTGTTCCAATCATACGAGCCACCAAGTTTCCGTAACTGATGGAAGATCTGATCTCCCTTCCTGAAATAATCAATCAGTCAATCACAAAATCATTATAGAAATTATTATACTTTATAACAGAAATCTAACAATCATTTTGAACAAAATCATTTGAAGTACTAGCATTCAGATTTGTATTGTATTTGTAGAATGTGAATAAATTTTCATTAAGCATTCAACAGATATTTTTGATCCCCTTATGTTAAACTAATATTTTTTATTGAACATCAACACATTTTTAAACTGCAGCAAACAACAAACGGATTGTTTATGTACTTTCCCATAGGCAAAGGTCGGGATGTAGCCTGTGCACCACGACTGGTATATCAAAGGCTGTGTGTATTACCCTGTCTGTGGGATGGTGCATATAAAAGATCCTTTGCTGCTAACTGAAAAGAGAAGCCTATGATGTGGGAAAAATGGATTTCCTCTCTTAATATATGTTTGGTCCTTAACCATATATCTGACGCCATATAACCGTCAACATAATTTTCAGACTTCCGAGTGCATCGTTAAATAAAACATTTCTTTCTTTTTGTTCCCCCACAGACAAAGAGAAAACAACCTAACTGGGACAGTGTTTGGGGGATTAGATCTTACAACCCATCATACCTCAAATGAGTGATCTATTATGGGGTTATCAACACACATTAAATAAAAAGAGTTTTTGTTTAACGACACCACTAGAGCACATAGATTAATTGTTCATCGGCTATTGGATGTCAAACTCTGGTAACTCTGACATAGTCCTAGAGGGAAAACCTGCTACATTTTTTTTCCATTTGTAGCAAAGGATCTTTCATATGCACTTTTCCACAGACAGGAAAGGAAAGCACATACCATGGCCTTTAACCAGTTGTGGTGCACTGGTTGGAATGAAAAGAAAACCCAGTCAGCTGAATGGATCCACAGAGATGGTTTGATCCTTCAACACAAGCACCTCAAGCACCCTAAATAAACAAGCATTATTACTATTAATTTCACTATTTAGTACAGTGTCCGAGTAGAGTAATAATTTATTATCAACATACTCATTTTTCCATTTCCAGACTTCCTCCACGAACTTCTCGCGACCTAGATCATGTCGTGACAGTTTCTTCTCTCGCATCAGTTTCTTTTCAACAACCACTTGTGTCGCAATTCCAGCATGGTCACATCCTGGATTCCATAGCACCATCTTTCCCCTCATTCTATGCCTGAAAACAAAAAATGTTTTGGTTTTACCAGCTAATAAAAAATATTCTAGGTAAGTTCAATTCACCTGAACTGAACCAGTAATATTCAATTTCTTATATAATATTGATATGGTTATTCATATATGTATTCTTTCTTCTTTTTTTATCTGTTTATTTATATGTGTATTGTTTCTTCTTCTTTTTTGTAATTCTAACTAAAATCAAGGATGCATATTTAAAAAATAATAGAACATACCATCTTACAAGACAATCTTGCACTGCACTTGTCAAGGCATGACCAAGATGAAGCTTTCCAGTTACATTTGGAGGCGGAATAACAATAATAAATTTGTCATCATAGCTTGTGCTCTGAGGATCTCGGCCCTGAAAGAAACCGACATAAGTTATACAAATATTTATTAAAATACAATACAATCAAAATTCAGATATTTCAACCATATGAACTAGTTTGAAGAAATGTTTGTTTCTATTACACATTGCACAGAAAACAAGAGAATATTTTTTTAAATTCTAATATGCTTATGACTATGGCATAATATTCTCTTTATCATCATAGAACCTAGTTTTCCAAAGAACACCTCAATCCAACCCTCTCAACACCCCACCAAAAAAAAAGAAAAAAAAGACAAACAACCTAAAATGTTTTAGCCTCTCCTTTAAAAACACAAATTAATCAAAGTTCCTCAGCTAACATTGTCAGAAACACTGGGGTGTTTAGTGTACCAAGTATCCAAAGCTCAATAACATATAATGATATTTTGCTCAAACACACCAACCAGGGTACATAGGGTCAGGTATGTTTGTCTGTGTGCATACCCCAACCAACCTGTATTCCGATTTGGAAACAAATTTATGTCATGGTCATGATGGTGCTTTTGTGAACATGATATTTTTATGACAATAAATTTGTTACATTAAGGAACATCCTGGTGACACTCACCCCGTATTCTGGTGTAAAATATCCCTGTTCCTCCCACCAATCATACCACACAGCCTCCACATAGTCAGGGCTATACGCATCAGGCATTGAACATGATGTGTCTGAAAACAAACAAAATAATATTATATACATTATGAAAACACAAGGGTAGACACAGAAAATATTTCAAGTAGGCAGGAGTTCTGCCAGATGGTACAGGGGGTAAAATTACGTACGCTAGAATCTTGGAAATTAATGGATATATTTTTGTCATACTTAAATAGATTGTAATATAATGTAAGAGAACTACAGCTGTTTAAATGTTTTTAAAGTGCACATAATGCAGTGTCAAAATTCAAAACATTTTCTAACAGGGACACCTGTGTCTATTTTGTTTGTATTAAGTAGTCTCAATTTTTTTTTTTTTTGTAGAAATCCTAGAAGGGGATCAAAAGAAAGGGCACGTGGACCATTCCTTGAAAAGGGCAGTTCAAAGAAAATTGTAAACAACTGGTTCCAAAAAAGGGACACTTTAATTTTGTTAGAGTTGGGCAGGTCTGCTTCCTTGGATCTGCCCTTGAAAGCTATAATAATTCTACAAGAATGACACATCCCCATTACATTGATAACAAAGGATATGTAAAGTGTGCTTTGTTTTATGACACCACTAGAGCACACTGATTATTAATCATCAGCTATTGGATGTCAAACTTTGGTCGTTTTGACATTTAGTCTAAGAGAGGAAACCTGCTACATTTTCCCTATCTGGTATCCCACCTGAGAATTCTGAGGATTAAAAAAAACCCCATCATATGGTATCTCGGTGGGATATTGGGTCATTGAAGTCTGGTATCCAAAATTAAATTCTGGTATCCCGGGATATCGTTAACCTCAAACACTGTGCACTGGCTGGAACGAGAAATAGCTCAATGGGCCCCCGACTGGGATTGATCCCAAACCGACCGTACATCAAGCAGGTGCTTTACCACTGAGCTACGTCCCACCAACCTGATATATAAATGCTGTGTGGACAAAAAGGTATGCTAGCAAAGAAAAGCACTCAAAAACCTGTACATATCAGAAGAAGCAGCCAATTTCCATTTAAGTTGAAAGAACTAGCCTACCTTTTTTTTCTCCTTTTTTAGTTGGAATGTCGTAAGTAATAACAGATTTCTCTTTCTTCTTCTTTTCTTTCTTCTGTAAATAAAAAAAATTAAACCAAATATAAACAAGAATTCCATTGAATGTCTCACCTAGCATAAACGTAATCTGGTGTCACTGATATCAGCAGTCATAAGATATTCATCTTGATGTATGCTAAGAAAACTCAAAATAATAATAATAATAATTTTTAAAAATAAAAGTTATTACATGCATTATACATTATGATGATCATCCAAATGTGCAACTATAAACCAAATTTCATTGATATAGGACTTACAATTTGTTTGGAAAAAAAGAAAGAAATGCTTTATTTAACAACACACTCAACACATTTTATTTACAGTTATATCTTTTATTTGCGCTTCCCATAGACAGGATAGCACAAACCTTGGCCTTTGTTGAACCAGTTATGGATCATTGTTCGGTGCAAGTTGTTTACACCTAGCCACTGAGCCTTGTGGAGTACTCACTCAGGGTTTGGAGTCTGTATCTGGATTAAAAATCCCATGCAATGACTGGGATCCGAACCCAGTACCTACCAGCCTGTAAACCAATGGCCTAACCACGATGCCACCAAGGCCAGTAGTTTGTTTGGAATGAAGCTAAACAAAACACTTTTAACGCTGTATAAACAGCAAACTACATTTTAATTAAAATGCTTAAATTAATTAATTTTTAATTCTTTGACTTCAAATTTTAAATGCAAGACAAAATGACAAATTTAATTATTCAGGCATCTGATGCATTTATTTAAATGAGAACTATTTTAGTCTCTGTGGTACATTGGTTTTAAGGTGGAACAGAGGTTTAAAGAAATGTATGATTTTTATATTTCTTTTTAACTTGGCATTCTAACACACATGTACCTCATCACCATCCTTTTTCATAGCATCTTGTTGTGCTTGTTTCTCTTGCTTTGCTTTCAGCTTTTCTAGTTTTTCTGCTTTTTTCCTTTCCTTCTCTGCTTTCTTCAGATCTTTTGAACCAGAAACCTTGTCAATAGAATCACCTATAAAATGATCCACAATGAGATTGTTTAATTGAAAACATATTTTTTGTATACAAAGAACAAAAGAATAGCGCACAAGTTTAACAACTTACGAGCCCTTCTTCGACCTATAAGATTGTTAAGTACAGTATTTGGATGATAAAATAAAATAATAATCATGACTTTAGATTGCATCAAAGCTGACACTTAATCTCAAACGTGATAATGTCATATTGATTTTTTTAAATTATGGTTTGTTTGTTTAAATATACCACTAAACACTAAAGATCAATGATTTTATATTAATTATGTCACATACTTTTGAGGCTTTCACCCCTCTTGAAAAGTATTTCCTAAAAAAGCAAAATGGCAGACGGCAGAAAACTGCATGTATTCTGCCCTATACTATCTCAGCAACGTTGATACTGGCAACATTGTTACATGTGAAATATGTGTCACTGAAAAAAATAATTCACAACTTGTGTGGACAAAATTTGGTGGAAATGTAACGTTAATTAAAGGTAGGAGAGTAATTTGTTGTAGTTGTTAACATGGTTTGGACTTTAAGTTTGAGACTCGTGCTTCAATCGTTGTTTTTCCTAATAAAATTATCAGAAAATATACCGAGGTTAGAAACAAGTTTCACGGGAATAATGTGATACAAACAGGTATAACCAGAAGACAATGCTTGTTTCCATAGTTTTTAACTGTTTTCACCAATTCCCATTTTCACTCCGAAAACGAAAGGAAAAAGTATGACCCATATGCCTCTATATCACACTCAGTGACACTGTCACTGTGAGTGTGACAGGTTCTAAAGACTAACCATATCCCTAAAACGAACGCCAGACAACTAGGTCTGGGTCGAGACAACTTGGCTCACGTCGAGACAGCTCGACCTCGAGTTCTGAGACAATCCGGCCCACTGCGAGATAACTCAGCCCGGAGTCCAGAGACAACTCGGCACAGGGACAATCTTGTCTATTGTTGGACAAGTGTTGTTTTTTAAACTGAAGTATTCTCACTGAAATAAAAGAATGTATTTTTGTTAGTATTGAATTAGTCAAGGGGTGCTGCTTCCACTGGAACCAGGCTGTCTGAAGGAAGGTGCAGTAGCTCGGTCTGGCGCAGCAATACATCAATGATGACGGCACCTGCAAGTTCATCAAGAAGGTCTTCGCCCTCCCGTTCCTTCCTTCAGAGCATGTGGAAGCAGCCTTCAACGGTTTCAGAAGAGGAACATAAGTTCAAGGACTAGTGACCCTTATGGAGTATGTGGACCGCACCTGGATGAGGAGCAGCGTGTGGTCAGTGAACGCCTGGTCGGTCTTCAACCAGAGTGTGAGGACCAACAACGATGTGGAGGGCTGGCATCACCGACTGAATCACTGTGCCCTTGGAACAGCCCCTTTCTTCTACAAGTTGGTTGCCATGCTCCACACCGAAGCCAAGCTGGTTCTTCTGATATGCCGGTTCGTCTCGGAGAGGAAGATGCGGTAGAGGAAGGCCTTCATGAATGTACAGGAAAATTGTTTCGAACTGTGGGGACGCTACACAGATGGTGACGTGCCCACTTCCTAGATTCCTGTCGGCCTATGGAAAGCTCTACGTCCCTGTTGCGCATTGACTTTTATTTTTTGCTGGATGTTTTATTTCTATGTTCTTTTAGTGATTGGTGTTTTATTTCGTTATTATGTGCGTATGTATTTAATGTAATACATGTGGGAATTTGGCTAATGATGTCTTTTGCGTTATTTCTATAGTACAATACTTCTAGAAACCGATCCGACAGTACGATATGCACAATTGTCATTCTTAATGGTGACCATATAGTTAGCGACATCTATCAGTATAATGCATTATTATCAGTCTAATAACTTGGCCCAGAGTTGTCCCAGGCAACTCCACCCGTGGCAGAGTTGTCCCCCGGGCCGAGTTGTCTGGTCCCCCCCCCCACCCCCCACCCCTAAAACTACCATAACTACTGAAAGTGGTGTACGAGTCGAACTACAGTCAATGGATATTCTAAACAATGCCTGATGTCAATTATGAAAATCGGCTCATACTAGTCATAGTAGTGGATAAACGGATAAACGAGCATCCATTCAATCACGCCGAATTTCTGCCAGTTTTAAGCCTACCTCCTTGATCCATGTCAGTCGATCGCTCAGACATGACTGCTACTGTCAGTTAAATGTGATTTTTTTTAAAATTATATTTATTATTCTATTTATACGAGCAAAAATATATATTGCAAAATGTTGAATCAGAAAAACGGACACGTTCTAAACAACAAACCGGAACACATGCAATAGTCGACAGAACTTCCGGATTTGACATCTTCGGAATAAATCGTAACATCTCGTAAGATTACGGTTATTCCGGTATCACTTGGCCAACAGGCATAACGATTACCAGGGCCCGTGCTTCTAAAATGTTTCGAGTCCAGCCTAAATCTTTAATGTCGTTAACATTAGTGTCTCAGACTATTAGTCTCGAGCCTGGACTCTAAAAGTTTTATGAGCACCAGGCCAGCTCCCACCCACGCCCAGAGCGAATTTAACGAATCAGTTAGTGTATTAGTGTAAACCCACTACATGGACTACACTCTCTCTATCCATGGAATCCAAATAGCAGAGATATGTGCCCAGACAGCGTGCTTGAACCTTAATTGGATATAAACATGAAAAGAACTATAAAATAAATTAATTACTGACTGACTGACTTGACCCCGGTGGTGTAGTGTTGTCATTGGTTCTAAAGCCTAATTAGGTAAAAGTACTCTGCTGTTTGAGTTCTAGGCTGACATTTGGATGGTTATGATCAATCTCTCAGTCAAATATAACTATATATGGCGATACAATGGAATTGTTGCCTACCACTGGGTAGGTTAATTCCCACTCTAAAACAATACAATACAATCTAATTAAAATTAGCTCCACTATTACATTTGATAGTGGAGCTAATTTTAATTAGATTGAAAACAATAACACTATGTATTGGTTAAATACATAGGTTCTGTCGGGTTTCTTCCTGTACACAAGCCTAGTATGTTTAGAGCCTATTTAATGTGTGAAATATTTGTTATCATCAAACTTGAAAATTATCAATATAATGGTTTTTAACGTCAAACATAGGGTTATTGTTGTATTAGAGCTGGAATCTCTGCCTACCTAGTGGTAGGCAGCAATTCCGTATTTTTACTATATCTGGCTGAGAGCGATCATAATCGTCTAGCTGTCGATTATTTTTGTTTAACAACACCACTAGAGCACACTGATTAATCATCAGCTATTTGATGTCAAACATTTGATACTTTTAACTCTTTTAAGTCTTCAGAGGAAACCAGCTATATTTTTCCATTTGCAGCAAAGGATGTTTTATATGGACTTTCCTAGACAGGATAGCACAAACGATGGGTTGGGACAGGAAAAAGCCAAACAGAAAATGGGTCGACCAAGATTCGATCCTTTGACCAAGGCACCTCAGGCAAGTGCTATACTGTAGCAAGTTTAATGACTCAGTGGGTGTTTTCAGTCTTCTCTCTTTAGCAACTAACCAAGGCCGTAATTAGGATTTTTTGTTGGGGGTGGGGTGGTGGTGGGGAGGGCAGATGAATTCTTGGAATGAACAAGCATGGAAGGCCCAAGACACTAGGGGGTCCAGGTGACATGCTTGCCCACAGGAAATTGTGAATACTTGAGGCTCTGAAATACCATTTTTAGCAATTTCAAGATTACATACATAAAATGTCAATATAAACAACCAGTTTGTTGGGGGGGGCACTCCCCTTGCCTCCTTGCTAACCATTAACCACTGTTCTGTACAAAGTCCAGACAGCATGCTTGAATCTTAATTGGATATAAATGACTTATTTCTCTGCAGAGTCAATAGGATGCCATGGTATCTGTGTATTGTATTCTCATTACACCTCTGTGAAGTTTCAAATACACACACTTCCA
>JAECMU010076266.1:0-11020 GCA_016106625.1 Dracogyra subfuscus
AGAGAGCAGAAACCGACGCACCGTGTGTATTTAATGTATTTTCAAAACTAACGCCACTATGTAATTATCGAAGGACCCCACCCTCCACTAGTAACAATTTGTGAACTGGAGGACTGCCAGACCCGATCTTGGCACTGGCAGGTCGGTAACATTCTCCTTTACGGTACTGTCATCGCAGTCGTACAGGAAACAATGCGGATATTATAAACTACGATGGGGTAATTACACCCCACCACCCGATCCCTCCAATAAGACATACCCCTTCAATCAGTGCAGCTTATATTAGAGCCCTGGTTGCCAGTGAAGAGTGACTGGGTACATAATCTAATTCCATGACTTAAAGCAAGGAAATGTTTTATTTAACAACGCACTCAACACATACTATTTATGGTTATATGGCTAAGGACCTCACAGATACTGAGAGAAAACCCACTGTCGCCACTTCATGGGCTACTCTGTTCGATTAGAAACAAGGGATCCTACAGACAGGGTAGTACATACCACGGCATCTGTTAAACTAGTCGTGGTGCACTGGCTAGAATGAAAAATAGTCCCACAGACGGGGGTCGATCCCAAACCGACTGATTTACCACTGGGCTAAAAAAAATATCAATGTGCTCAAGTGTTAAGTAATAAAAACTTTTTTATAAGACGATCTACGACTCCCAACTTCAAATGCGACTTCACAAGGCGTTGGAATTGACATTTGTAGACTACATGATACCCCAGAACCTTGAGCAGGTTAACGACTTCCGTTTCCATGACTAATTTAGAGGGACATTCCCGAGTTTGGTGCGATGTTTTCGACTAATAAAATAGTTCTACGATTAAACTTACTTATTATATATTTTTTGTTTAGAATATTAGTGGCTGTATATTAAACGTGTTTCTGATCGTTCTAATATTTGTACTAGGTTCAATTTCCTAATATATAGTTATTTGAAGACAAAAATCCAGTTTCGACTTCTTACACATATTAAGACGACCTGAAACACATTAAATATACAGAAACGAATATTCTAAACGAGAAAATATATTAATATGGAAGTTTTATCGTAGAAATATTATATTAGTCGGAAATATCTTACTTATAATGTAGTAAACTCGGGAATGTCCCATTAGTAACTTTTGTTAGGCACCAGATCATAGAATCAACCATTTTGCCAAATGCCCAGTCGACTGCATTGTGCAGACATATGGCCCCTCCCCACGAAGCGATTTTACACCTAAGATCACTAACTGCACAACTAACATATGCACTGAAGATGATCTTAGCGCTAAGATGTTTGTGAAAAAAGGCCATGGCAGTGTTTTACATGTCATTTAGATGTCAAAGGTCACGCATACCACGTCACCAAGAAATGGGCTAACAAAACAGAAGAATCTTAATTCATTAATAATACAATGAATACAAACGAAGTGAATACAATTCAGTATTTATTGTTCATGTCAATGGTTTTTAAAAAAAATACATTTATGTACACTGTTCTTGGATTCACACATCAGGAGTCCACAAATAAATAACCATACTCTCTCAAGTACTCTTAAATTACAACCACACGTTACAACAGCCATTCACACAATAAAATAACTTATCTTAATCCATACTGTGATATCACACTACAGTTCTAAGAATGAAATTTTGAACTTTTTGAAGGTTCATGTCAGAGATTCCCACCTACAATAGATAGAACTTTCACACTAAATAAATAGAGCGCTTTAGACCGCGTGATTCAAGTCTTATAAACCTGACGCTAGCAATAGCCATGTATTCTGACGGAATACAACGAAGATTGTCGAATACTAAATTGGAAATCAAAGATTACATGCTTAGCATGTGCATCAAGTTCAATGCCAAAAAAAAAGCACCGATAATTTACTGGCCGAATTGTTCAGGTTAGATTCATAAGAATCCTGACGTTTTGGGTCATTAGTTTTGTCAATATCCCATGCCATTTTAACCAATGTTTTTCATTTAAAAATATAAAATCGTTAAATTGGCAGTCGGTGATAAATTCGTAAATGAATAATGGATTAAGCTGGAGAATTGCACTTGAATTCGGTTCATGAAACATCAATAGCTCCTTACTACAGGATTTAATTTCCACAAATCCACATTTCTTCATGCATTCTCCACTGCTTCACGTAGATGGGATATATATTACAATGATTGGAGATGGGTGTGAAATGTGAGCAATAAATAATGAAATTTTATGTACGTAACCATGGAAGAACGAGACAAACGTATGAATATTCATTCTGAGATTTATCATATTTTTTTAAAATAATACAATAATGATACTAACACACATGCATGACAACTTGCACACTAAAATATTAACACAGATTTCGACCTGGACAAGACCATACTAAACCATCTTATTCAGATTATAAGTCATGCACCTCCCCCAAATTTTTTTATTATAATAAATGATTATTAAAGTTCTCACCCACCCAATTCTGAATTTTCACCATAAAAAATCCTACAATTCAATCTCAAACAAGATCAATTAGTAATTTCACTTTTTAAATTTGACAACCCCCACCCCAATTAATTATAGTAGTTATGGTCCTGACCAGTCCACAAACTTTCTTTTATTCACATAATATACCCGACAAGTCCACATACTTGCACACCTATACCCGGCAAGTTTCCGTATACTTTCACAACATGTTCACACTTCACAAAACAATAGTTTTAAAAAGTTCGTAACACTTATCACGCGGGTCTCGTTCAGCTGTTTCAACTCGAGACATTTTTGTTTTTGTCAATGAAATCATTTCAAAGTTCTAGTCTTTTTGTTTTCATGTAGTAATGTTTTTGCATTGATGCTGCCTTAAATAACATTCAGTATCACCTGAACTGGGTCGTAGGATTTTAGGGAATAGCACCCTGTAGAATAATGTTTTGTTTGTGTTTCATCCCCCGGAATGAAGGAAAGTTGCATTGAAATGGCAGTGTCATTCGCTTGTAGGACCTTTGCCTCTGAAGTTGTATCACTTTGACAGGTCAAGAGCAAGTTGACCCACAGTTGAGTTAGGAAAAACAGTCTTTTTCTTCAGAGGCTCGAGTCTTTCACGAAAGTTAAAAATAAATATCACATTGCACTGCTGACTAGATGTGTCAAGTCCTCGTCATATTGACTCCTGACTGCTCATAGATGAAACATCAATTGTCTTTTCGTTTCGTAATTTGTCCATATGTACACAGTTGTTCATTTGTAACCATGGATGTTCAAATATCTGTTCCACTGTTGGACGTTCAGATGGACGGAAGGCAAGACAGCGACGTACCAAGTCTTTGACTTCTGTAAGAACAAAATGAGAAGACATTTAAGATTTCATGTGGTTATGAAAACAAGGATATGTACATATTCTTTTCCCACACTTTCACTTTCTATTATATATAGCAAATAAGGTCAAAGGAAGTTGAGTTAATATCCATATCATAATAGATCAAAGAATTTTCAGCTCAAGTGGGGGTAAAAAGTATTTAAAAATTAAGATTTGAAAAGCAAAAATAAACTATTGTCAAAACATGTGAATTCGAAAGTGAGAGAGAGACTAGCTAACTGAAAATGGAGGTGGGTTTTTTAATAAGATCTGGGAAGAATTGAAAAATAAAAATAAGTACTTGTGATGCCTAACAACATCTGTATCAAAACTTGAAGCAGGGAATAATAATTATGACATTTTATAGGCTGTGATATTTAACGGGTAACACTTGTATCACATCAACGTACCTGGAGATAATCTGCCTTTGAAAGACAACTCGGCCTTCATGATCTGGTCATCCTGTTCAAAGGGTATATTGCCACACACCATATCATACAGCAAGATGCCAAGTGACCAAACTGTCGCTGAACGACCATGATATCGGTGATACCGGATCCATTCAGGCGGACTGTACACTCGTGTACCTGAAAAAACAATCATAAAATATCTATAAATATGTGCTCAGTGTGTTTATATATGTACTAAGATTGGTATAATCAAAGATATGATAGCCATTTTCAAAAAAAATTAAATGGTTTAAAAGATGGGGAAAACTACAATATGCTTCAATAAAGAAAATGTTCTCAATATGAATATGGCAGATCAAACCCAGCCTGTGGTGGTGGGTTTTTTTTTAAATGGTGCTGATGGTACACACAGAACAAAATACTGCTTGTTTTATAAAACAATGTCAAAAGAAATGGGTTGTTTGTGAAAGATTAGAAAAACAAGCTGGGTTAAACCGATGTTATCACCAACAACTCATTAAAAATGTAAGATTTATTTGAGAAATAAACAAAACCCAAAGGTACCCCCCACATTAATATTTAATACTGGTTATCTGCACTGATGGGTTTGTGTTTACGCAGGCAGTACAACATGTGGAAACCACCTTAGAGGATCTCAATTGTGTACAAACACTAATGACGCAGGCTTTTTCGTGACCGAGTTAAGCGTCAATGAGCTTTGAGCCAGCCAATGAGCTCGCACTAGGATCTACCACTGATGACCTGGTGACAAATGCAGAACACCTCGCCAACTCAAGCATGGCCCACCGCCAGCACTCTGAGCCACACTGTTTGAGTTGGGCATTCCAGAGATATTTGTAAAAAGTATCGCCTCCACATATCACAGCACAGACAACCGATTACATAACAGTGGGCTGCTCTGTAGGCTTTAAATGACCATGTTTGTTTTCTATCCAAAGTAAGACAAATCTCAACAATATGCTCCAGAGAAAAATCACATTTTTAAATTGAACAAATATAAGAAGGTCTGGGTTTTATTTTTATTTTAAAAAAAAAGTTCTGTAGTTATATAAAATATATTATTTTCAATACTGACAACAAAGTGTATATGTATATTAAGGTTGACCGTTGATCAAATCATATGTGGTAACCCCTACCATGTCTTATCAAACCCAATATATCCGTATCAAGTTGATGTACAGTGAAACTAAATGTTTTACTTTTAGTCAAAACCACCTGCTGTTTACAACATAAGGACCAATGTTTTTTTGTTTGTGTATGCTTTACAAAAACAATTTGTATATCCCTTCATACAACCCCCACTTTGTTTTCAAAACATCCATAGTACCCATTAAGTTGAGGTAAATAGGAGGAAACCAATAGGAGCATGTTTCTTCATCATAACACAAAAATCTCATTTGGCTCAAACAGGATCTTAATTCCAGGGGTTTCGACAACTGAATATACTAGCATAAGAACTTTTAATTTTCCCAAGAAATAGACTGATCCAAATAAAATGTAGCTTTGAGAACTGGGAACACTGGTTAAAAACGGGTTCAAACTGTTCACACAACACTTACCATCAAAACTGCAGTACACTGTGTCTCTGAGGAATGCACCGGAACCAAAGTCTATAATTTTGAGCTGTCCTGTCTTATCCACAAGAATGTTTTCGTCCTTAATGTCCCTATGGACGACACCGGCTTTGTGAATGTTGAGAACGATTTCGAGAATCTGACAGAAGAAGTCTCTGGCCCTGTCCTCACTGAGGACAACTTTCTCTGTGATGTAGTCAAACAAGTCTGTCACAGGCTCGGGCCTTTCCATCACAATCACAAAACTGTCTGAACGTTCGTAGTAATCCAACATTTGAACAACTCCTGACACATGCTGGACTTTTCGTAGAAGACAGATTTCCATGGGAACAGTACATCCATTTAGCTGTAAGACAAAATGTTGAAATTGGTTAAGAAACAGTAAAAAGACATTATAGTGCTGAAAAAAATATTTTCAATTACATTTTTTGTAAAACTAATTCAGCAATATACGGTACACATTAAATTTTTCCTCTTTTATTTATCTCATGTGTATACAAAATGTATTTAAAACCAAATTATTTACCAGTTACCCACACCTTAAAGTGGGATGGTGGTGATGCATGTTCATTAAAAATCAAAACTTTTTTTGTTAACAATGATAAAACTGGCTTACCTGTCCCCATTCTGTGACTTTGGCTTTGGCAATGTGCTTGATTGCTACCTGGAAAACACAACAAAACATATTTATTAAAACCATGTATCAAACATAACAAATTCAAATACACTAAATAAGACATTGAAGTTTATTATTTCAATATTGTTAATAACAGAACATATTAACACAAAACCGACTGGGAAGAAATCGGGGCGTTTAATGCTTATATAATAAATTGTAATAATTGAGGTGTGGGGCTCAATTTAGAACCAAAACCTAAGTCTACCAAAGATAAACTATAATGGATAACAAAGCTGATGCTGTAATTCTAAACAGTCAGATAGAAGCACCTTATGTGTTGTAAAACACAAGTGCTGTACCAACGCATTTCTGTTTCACATTGTAAACATACTTACTGGAAAATTATCCCTTTTTCGAACTCCAGAAAAGACTGTTCCAAATCCACCACTGCCCAAGATGTTTCCAATACTGTACGACTTCTCAAAGCTGTCTTTTTCTTTGACTGAAAGACAAAACATGAAATTTTTGTTAAAAACACGAAGTCCCTGACAATCAATGTACAATAACAATATGAGTGACGAACACACACAGACACACGTTTGTTAAAACATCTTGTTCTTGTTATCAAAACACTCACCTTGTCTATCTTTTTCTGTGTGGTAATTCGCGTTGAATACATTTAATCCAATTTTCCTAGACAACATTATTGTACCGTCAGTGCATACGGTAAACGAACTGAGTACTATGCGTTAACAGTACCCAAGCATCTAGTGTATTCCAAAAACAAGTCTTACACGTACGAGCCACTGTTTTGATCTGAGCCTATTCATTCCATACCATCCTTGTACTATGAACGTTGAACCCCAAACAATGTCAGCGGAGGAATTTATCTCATTGCCGTCTGGCTCCACCCACATTGGCCAACGGCCAAAATATTTCACTTTTAATAAAATTTCGCAATTTTTCTCATATAAGCTACATATAACCTATACGTAATATTGCATTTGGTCGTTAAATTATTTGTTGGAATTTCGTGGAAGTATTTAGATGCAGACATGGAACTATATTCCTATAATGGCGTGATGAGGCTTGGCCCACTGCCAACTGTCCTCGGAGCTTGCGTACTAAGTAACGGAGGGCATTCACCACATTCTTCAATCACTCAACCAATGAAAACGCTTCCCGCCCTTCAGGATTTACGCTCCCACCAATGGCGTTTTTTCCGTTTCGTTCCTAATCTAACCCGCCACGCAGCATCTGGTTCATGCGGGCAGTAGGTACAAACAAACCGTAACCAGCTTGTATGGCGGGAATCGAACAAAGACTATTACCATCCTTATATTTTTATTGAATCATTTTAAAAGAAAATGTACTAAATGTTTTGGGTTGTAACGGTCATTTTTTTGTCTTCTATTTTGTTTTCTTTACAAAAAATGTTACCAATATATTCTAAATGAAACATTGATTTTAAGTTCCACTATGGTGTGTTTGTTTTATGAATTACTCGCTTTCTCTAAAGATTAATGTTTTTATAACAATATTAACATCTCAATGTGTTACGTGCTAAAATTAATTTTATAATAATTCCATAACGTATTTTTGCCTAGGTACTACATTTTACTCGTTTTTACCGTTCCTATAGCTGTAATACAAACGTAATACATTGATGAAACTATTGTAATACTTTGTAAATTGGGGTATACATAGTTAATTAGCTGAAGACAATAGTGTTAATATTGTGACAACAAAGTGTTAAATTGTAGTATGTCGTTATCTAGTTTTTAACTGTTTTTATATACATATGTAAATATTTGTATATTATATTCATTGTATGCATTGCATGTTTTGTGTGTATGTTTATATACAATTAATGCGACCTTACGCCACACACTGGATGTAAGTATTGGTGTTTTGTGAGCCGTATAAATATTACATGTATGATTAATGCAGCTAATATAATACGTAGTTGGGCAGGGTGGCAAGTTCCCCCGTGTATGGCTTATATATAGAACACTACCTGGTATGTGTAACATGCAAATGTTGTTTTAACACATACAATGTATGTTAACGACAATGAGTTCGGTTTAATGAAAGACATTTCAATATTTAACATACTATGACATATTTAACACGTACTATTACATGTTTCACGTACTAACACATGTTTAACACATACTTTTACATGTTTAACATACTAATACATATTTAACACATACTATTACACGTTTCATACATACTATTACACGTTTAATACATACAATTACGCGTTTCATACATACTATTGCACGTTTAATACATACAATTACGCGTTTAACACATACTATTACACATTTAACGCATACTATTATAATTTATATATTAAATATTAAATGTTTAACACATAACACTAGGTTCATGTTCGAACCCACCTAGGTCCAGATCACGATACATCTATGTCTAGCGGGGGTGTAAAGAGGCAATTACACTCGCACACACACCCAAAAGAGAAAAGTCATTTTTGTTAGATCAAATACGCCCTTGAAAATGCTGTTCAGTTACAAGATTAATTAATTCCAGTCTAAATGTCCTGCTTCAATAATATGATAACAATATCGACGTGTCAACATGCTACGTGTATTTGGAAGTCTGATTTAGCGAGTACTTGTACACCGCTCTGTATGCGTCAAAATACTGGAAAAACAAGTATCAGGTCGACTTTTCTTCACATAAAACGAAAAAGGCAAATTTCGACCTAAGTAGATGAACTTGTTTTCTTGATACCCTTTACACCCGGTCTATAGTTCAATTCGACACTGCTAAATAAACGGAATTTCCGCCCCCGCTTCGGACTTGTCCCGCTTCGGACCTTTGACTACGACCAGAATTTCAACATTTTGAACGCCCCCTTGCTTCAACGTTCCCAAGGATTAGGATAGCACGCATTCCTTCCCGGTATTGGTGACAGGTAAAACCTTTCCCTATCGGAGCAATTGAGGTGATAAGGAGATGAAAGCGGTGTGTATCTAATAACGTTATGAGCATGACGTGCTTTGTCAATACAAGTTTGGGCGTGCCGTTTTATACACATCATACATTTTAGTTAGTGCATTCGGGGTCCCGTTCGGACTGATATGGACGAGTTGCTGCCCTATCTCCCTGCTACGAACTGACCGGTTCTTGTCTATGTATTGGATTTATTACACTGCACCTCGATTATTATTGTAATTAGCAATTTGGAGCACAAAATACTTTGAAGAAACATTTTGGTGTGTGTGTGGACGGGCCTTCCTGTCAACCCTCTTCCCCGTTTCTGCTATTCATAGTGGATAGATACTGAGTGTCTTACTCGTTTAAAGAGAGACAAACCACTAAATACGCACACACACATGCACCAACAAGCACATGTACACGTACATGCTTTAACTGCGGCACATACATGTTTTAATTACGACGCACACAAAAACCTGACATTAGCAGACTGGTGTGATTAGATTAAGTCCTAAATATTATATTACACCTGTTTATTTTCAAACTGTAAAGCGACCACACACGCTAACTCATATTCCACACTAATTAGGTATATATAAAAACAAAAAATGAAATACCGAACTGTTCGTTAAAATAGTTTTGCCGTGATAAACCTTATGCTTGATCCTTCCCAGACGAGCGACATTACTTTGTAATGTTTTCTTTATTGCTAAGCGCTGACGAGTACGTTGAGGACATTTGCAGGTTAATTGAAAACAAATCAATTCGGTTGCCTCGATACCTGTAACTGGCGTTATTACCATTCGCTACAACTGTACCAGAGTAACCAAGGACGTAACCAAAACACTGCCAACGTCAACGGCAATATAGCCGCGCGACATTAACGAAAACAAGTCCAACAGACCCAGCCCCTTTCCCACGGGTACACTAAATTCCGAGAATGCTCGGGTGTATATAAGTAGTAAGTTATTTTTAGAAAGGTAAACAAGACGCAGAAAACAGGTTCCACTGGCGGGGATGTTGACGGTCCCGGCCTCCGCATGAATGACGGACTGGGTGGACTCAATGACGATTCTTTTTTTTTCTTTTTTTATTTGTGCGTATGTTTTTAGCAATCAATATAATAGTAGGTGGGTACGGTGACATTAGACAATGGAAATGGAAAGAGTATGTTTTGTTGTGGGGTTTTTTTTTTTGCGTAATAATTAAGTGAAAACGTGTATGTAATTCAAACACAGGCGTGTATTTTAAGGTTATAAATAGTGTTTTGCTTCTTGGTAAACACGAATTTTCTGACGTAACTAAGGGCGTGGGTTTGTTGATGTTCACGTTTTGATGCTGTCGTTTGGACGCAGTGACCGTAACATCTATGGGCGTTTTGAACATAGAAACTGTTGTTGGTGTCCTGTTGATTTCGGCCAATCATAAGTGTTTATTTCAACATATGCATAGACGTTTCGTGGCTATAATACAGCCTATGTTGTGTGTGTATACACGATCGTGCTTAAATATATATATACACATAACTAGATTGTAATTACAACAATATATCTGCTCTGTTTTGACTTATTTAAAATAATTCACCTGAAAACAAAAACGTATGACCTTCAACAGGACGAATTAATGCAATATTTGTTTCCCAATAATTGTAACCGAATTGTTAATAAAATAGGAGAGCCGTTCCCAATAATGGTTGTAACATAAAATTACGTTCATTTCAATTATTTTAAGTAATTCATTATTTCAATATTTTTTCTTTCTTTTTTCAATATAGTCCTCACAACTTTTTAAAACATTTTTTTTCTATAAATGAAATAAAGAGTTGTTATACGTATATGTTTTTAGCCATACATACGTATATAGGGCCTATACATTTTGAATTCATACTATTTTTAAATTTACATGTAACCGTTTGCTCTGAAGGGATATCTACTATTAAACAATTACACTGTACTAGTTTACCGTATGTAAGTTTTATAATTACCGTTATTTTGTTCTAAAGAACCGGGTGGTAAATTCAGAAACGTTCCCAGATAATGCAGATATAAAAGACACAAAAATCTCTATTTTTAACGAGTATTTATCGGTTAACATCA
>JAECMU010076266.1:11056-21244 GCA_016106625.1 Dracogyra subfuscus
GCGCCTTAAGAACACAAGAGTTATCTTCCCCATTATAAACGGGCTGTTTGACCAATAAGGTTGTAAGAGTTGTCTTTCGTGTTCATATGCTTATGAGCACTTCGTGTATCAGTTTTAATTTGTGTTCAATTTTAAAGTTTAAATTTAACAGTTTTAGACAAAATAAATTAAATTAACATTCCCAATTTAACCGATTTAAACACTAAAGCCTACTGGGGCTTTAACAATAGTTCAGTCGGTGGGGGTGGGTTCTAGAAGTAATACACGAATACCCAAAGCTTCTCAATTTGGACCAACCGTTTTCTCCTTAGTTAAAATGTAACTATTGTCCCATCACCCCACCCTCACCTACCTATAATCCGCCCATGCGGAGAAATCTCTGGAATCTCTAACCCAAACCACCCCTTCCCTCTCCCCATCGGTGTTTTCTTCTCCAGTTGGATTTTCAGCAGACCACGACGCCACCGAGGCCAGTATATCACTAATATGTGTACTTGTTTGTCTCTGTATATATGTATATCTGTTGTTTTGTTGTTACAACTCTTTATGAGGAATAAAGAATATATATACTTTCGTGAAAAATTCAAACAGGCGACCTAAGTGGGGGCACAGGGGAATACTGCTACACCCAGCCCCGTTTTGAAGATTATCCATTGGTAAAACTTTTTTTTTTTAACTTTTTTGTTTAACGTGCACATTCAGAGCAAGCTGTTATAGCACACGCCTGTCCTGGGCACACACCTCGGCTATCTGAGCTGTCTGTCCAGGACAGAATAGAAATTAGTGGTTAATTGTTATTGTTAGTGAAAGAGAAAAGAGGGTCTAGCGGCCATACACCTACCCAATGAGTCCTTAAAAACTCGCTCTGGGTGGGAGCCGGTACCGGGCTGCGAACCCAGTACCTACCAGCCTGTTGTCCGGTGACTTAACCGCTAGGCCACCGAGGCCGGTATTGGTAAAAGTTGAGGCGAATTAATATATAGCGCACCTCCACCCATCCACCCCACCCAACATACAAACACACACCACCACCCCTTCTCGCATTTTTCGACGTGGTCCGAGTACTCTGCAGTTCGAGAGTTGGACGGTTATAATGGCTCTGTTGTCAGTTTAAAAAATGTTTTCATTAACGAGACCACTAAAACACATTGATTAATTAACCATTGACTATTGAATGTCAAGCATGTGGTAATCTTGACACGTAGCCATTCCGCTACATTTTGTTCAATCAGCAGAAAGGGATCTTTTGACCAGTTGTTTAGCGGGCAGCGTGGCCCTGTGGTACAGTGCCCGCCTGATGCGCGGTCGGTCCAGGATCGATCCCCGTCAGCTGACCACTGGGGTTTTTTTCTCGACATAACCATATGTCCGACGCCGATATAACCGTAATTAAAATGTGTTGAGTGCGTCGTTAAACAAACCAAAAAAAAATTAAAAAAAATTGACCAGTTGTCGCGCACTGGATGGAACTGGACAAAACCAAATCAGTTGAATGGACCCACCGAGGTGGAACGATCCCGCGACGCTGTCAGAGACAACTCGATAAAGAAAACGCGGGAATTTTGTCTAACAATGATTCCTGCTCTAACAAAACAATTGTATATCTGACGTTAAATATCTTTACACTGATCATTTGAGTTTCCTCATACTGGCATGAGTTCGACACGTAACACGCCGTATCCCATAGCTAGGATAGTACATACCACGACCTTTGTTACACCAGGAGGAATTTTAATAGAGGGTCAAAACAATGGCGAACGAAGTACATATGGCAGAGGTCGAGTCATGCTCCCAAATATTTTTTGAAAAAATAAATAAAAATTCTTCAGTTAGTGTTGGATATGAAGTTTATGGGGGGAGGGGGGGGTCGAATCATGCTCCCCTGGAAAATATATTGAAAAAAAGAAGAAAATGTACTTGAGCAGGGATGTGGTTTTGATAACGACACCCCCACCCCATCCCTGAACACTCACATTAGCCTGTAGTGGCTGGAATGAGAAATAGTTCTCAAAATAAAAACAAAGTACATACCCATGTCAGCAGTTAGCCCTGATGATGCGTACGGCGAGCGAGGGCAGGGGTCGGTGTCGATGCAGAACGCGGGTATATCCGACAAGTCTTTGACGAACATCTCTTCCATGGAACACGGGATATGAAAATTGCTGAACATCTTTCTTTGAATTAAACTTTGTCAAGATCTGTTCAACACTACATTCACAATCCCGATCCTGTCTGCACCCTCTCTCCGGCCACTACGATCTGCCGCTACTGCTAAGCAACAAGTGTGGTGGCGCTTTTTGATTCATCAGTGGACTAATCCAGTGCACTAATTAAACCCTTTGTTAAAATCGATTACGGCATTATGACGCACGGCTCAGGAATGTCGTTTTTTTGTGTGTAGCTGTTGCTGACCTTGAAATATACATGGACAGGTCTGAAATAAACAAGGTTTTGTGTGAAGGTATTGTCTCGAGATACGCTTGCACTCCTAATACCAATAAAGGTGCTGTTGTACCATAAGCTAAATGTCTGGGTGGTGTTTTTTTTTTTTACGTAATAGTATTTTAAAATGTATTATTTAAAAATACAATATAACATTTGCACTCCTAATATCAATAATCGTGTTATTGTACCATAAACTGCTAATATCAATAATCGTGTTATTGCACCATAAATGTTATTTTATACACTTTTATTTTAAAATGTATTATTTAAAAAATATATATATATTATTTAAAAACACAGTGTAACATTTACACTGTTAAATCCAATAAATATACTATTTTATATATATATATACATTATATGCAATACAATATGTTTTCAATCATGTACATACTATATTAAGTTGGTTATAATAGTTTATTTTATCTACTATATTTTTTAAATGTATTATTTAAAAACACAAACATTTATTATAGTTTTTCAAAAAGATACATGAAAACGAAAATGTATAAAAGCTTTAAATACTCTATTGATAAAGAATAATTCACATATTGTGAATATATTTAGTATCCACCCACGTTTTTCGATACATAGGCCTACTCAACAAAATAATTAAAGGGACATTCCGGAGTTTGCTGCACTTTTTAAGATGTTATCGACTAACAGAGACTTTTTAACGATTGTAATGACATATCAGACATATTTTTCTGCATAAAATATTAGTGGCTGTATATTAAACGTGTTTTTGATCGTTCTAATATTTGTACTAGGTTAAATGTCATCATATTTCCTCAAATATAATTTTTTCGTACGTACAAAATTTTTGGAAGACAAAATGCAGTTTGGGCTTCTTACAAATATTAAGACGACTAGAAACACATTGAATATACAGACACTGATATTCTAAACAAGAAAATATATTTAATATGTAAGTTTAATCGCAGAAATATTTTATTAGTCGGAAACATCTTACTTACAATGTAGCAAACTCGGGAATGTCCCTTTAGTAACTTTTGTTAGGCACCAGATCATAGAATGAACCATTTTGCCAAATGCCCATTCGACACTTCATGGGCTACTCTTTCCGATTAGCAGCAAGGGATATTTTATTTGCGCTTCCCACAGGCAGGATAGCACAAACCATGGCCTTTGTTGAACCAGTTATGGATCAATGGTCGGTGCAAGTGGTATATACCTACCCATTGAGCCTTGCGGAGCATTTACTCATGGTTTGGAGTCGGTATCTTGATGAAAAATCCCATGCCTTGACTGGGATCCGAACCCAGTATCTACCAGCCTGTTGACCGATGGCCATCCCACCTGCTCAAGCAAATCTTTGTTTCTTTTTGTAAAATGCATGTTCCGGAAGAGCGTGTATCGAAATTACACCCCACCCCACCTACCCTTTTAAACTTCGCCAGTCTGACCCCACCCACTCCCACCCACCCCCGTTCGTCACAGCCGAAATTTCACCTGTGCTAAAAATACATGCATATACGCCTGAATAGCCACATTTATTTTCGTTAATTTTAGTATTACATTAGAAACGTTTACATATGTAAATGAATAATTTAACCATTCATAAATGCAGAACATAATCAATATACATAACTATGACAGCACATGCATATCACTATAACCTAATACATCAAACACTTAAACATTACTTTTCGTTGTAAAATGATTTGCAAGACAAAGTGTGCATTCGTGCATGCTGTTACATTGTAATAATCAATGTGTATATAAGATCAAAGAAAAAAAATAAAAGAAAAAATAGTTCCGTCCTACGTACATTTCCATAATGTCAATGTTTGAAAATAATTCAAGAATGAGTCATGACAATGTGTCACTGTCAAAGCGTAGCATGTGAAACACGCTTCTGTATCTTAATTTTTATAGGAACTTCATTCATAATTTACAAGTGACTTGTGGGATTGTATTTAGTTCATTCATGAACTATACATGTTACGTATATAGTTGTTGGCTGTTTGGCTGCTTGTTTCTTTCTTTCTTTAATTTAGTTTTTGTTAATGCGTGGCTTTTTGTATGGGTTTTGTTTTGGTGGGGTTTTTTGTTTGTTTGTTTGTTTGTTTGTTTGTTTTTGTTTGTTTTGTTTGTTGTTTTGTTGTTGTTTTGTTGTTGTTTTGTCGTCTTGTTTTGTTGTTGTTTTTGTTGTGGTTTTTTTGTGTGGATTTGTTTGTTTGTTTGTTTGTTTTGGTTTTGGTTAAAAAATCTCTGTTAGTCAATAACGTCTTTAAAATTGCAGCAAACTCAGGAAGGTCCCTTTAATGTACAGAACATGTCTCATAAACCAAAATAATAACATGTGCATATGTAACCCATAAAATACTGTTTTCGAACCCTAAGAGTAAATCACACAGGATATGTTTATTTCCTTTTTAGCAATAAACATGTTAATGGCAATGAACGTAATTGACATGTTACTGGTGAATTACGTAATAAAACAAGAAACGTAATTGACAAAGACAAAATTGATTGGTGTCTGGGAATTTTGTGACACAAGAGTTAAGGACAGATGTTAGGTATATAATGCATTTGGATAAGCTAAACACCAAACAGATAATTGCCTTGTGTTAATTTAATTAACACATCCTGTGGACACATTAAACCGAAACAAGGTTACAATCTTTGTTCAATATTTAATTTAGCCTTGTAATTTAACAGAGCAAACAAATTATACATGTCAAACAATTGTCCTCTTTTTTTTCTCTTTTTTAAATCAATAAAAAAAAAATCCGATCTCAGAAATGTCTAAATTATTGGCGGCGTTGGGGGTTGGGGATATTTTCCTGCTGAGATCCAATTAAAGTTCAAGCACGTTGTGCTAGGCACAAACTTTATCCTTAGTTTTTCTGAGCTGTTTCTTCATGACATAATACTCGTTCAGGTAATTACAACCTGTTTACATAGTAAACAGCTGATTTATTGATCTATTGAAACTTTTCTGGAGTAAATGTATTGCGTATTTTCTTTTGTAATGACGGCTGTTTGCGAAATATTCTCTTTAAGTTGACTTACGTTAATGAAAAATAATTTCAGGATTTAAAATTGTGCTTGGCAAAACTTGCTAAAAGAGTCACAAGACATTTTCTACCGTGTTTGCTTCATTACCTTCTTTTTTTTTTTTTTTTGTCTCACTTTTTGTCTTCTTTTTTTTTTTCTTCTCCTTTTTTTTTTTTTTTTTTTGTGTGGAACATGTACATCATATTTTGCAACAATGTGGCTGCCGTTTGTTTGCGTATACTTGTTTAACGTTTTGAACAGTGCTCTCATTCTGAAACTTGCTTAAAAGAACCTAAAAGATCGAACTAAGCTATACTGAACTCCACTGAAAACGCACCACCCGATTTTAGTTGTCATTGGTAACGCACGTGTGAGGTTGCTATACAATAACAAATATTCTATCCCTTGTACACAATTATTGGGTTATTTCAGTTAAATGTAACCTATTATTAATGTTTACCGTATATATGTAAATTTATATTGGCTCCCCATGCGGTAGAGCACTGTACCAGCCACACCAGGGATACTACTGTATTGCATTGTATTATATATATATATAAGGCTCCAAGTCAATAAAGAAATTGAAAAATATTATTTCTCCTAACGGACGGGATTTAGCTTAGTGCTCGTCTAGGGTGCTTGCGGCGCAGGATCGAACCACCTCGGTGGATCCATTAAACTGACTGCGGCTTTTTTCGTTCCAATCAATGCACTACAACTGGTCATAGACACGTGCTTTTCTGTCGGTGGAAAAGTGCATTAAAAAAATCCCTTGCAACTAATGAAAACAAAATTGTGGCTCATTTCCTCTCTTAGACTATGTCAGTTACTAAATGTATGACATCCAATAGCCGATGATTATATAATCAATGTGCTCTAGTGATGTCGTTAAACAAAACAAACTTTAATTTATTCTTCTAATATCCTTTTCACGATTAAAAAAACTCATGATGCGTTTTTATTGGAGCTCACCATATTTTGCCAACCTAAAAGCGCACGTTTGCTTTGACAGACATTAAACCTTTTTTTTTTTTATCTTTCTTTAAAAAAAAAGAAAAACAAGAAAGATGTCATTTAGTCCTCTACTCTGGGTCCCCGACCTTTCACTCGCTAAGGACCCGAAAATGTTTGTTTCAAAAGAAATAATTATACTTTTACAGAAAGGCAATTTTCATAGATTTTCATGAATTTTAATAAAAGTAACTAATTCAGTGATCTTGTATAAACTAATCAATAACAGTAACGGGGATGGGGTGGAGGGGTGAGGGGGTGGGTGGCCGAGGTCCTTTGGTTGTAGGATCGAACCTCCATGTGGAATTTCGCCCATCCTAGCATAGTGCTCCACAACTAATATATCAAAGGCCGTGGTATGCGCCATTCTGTCTGAAGGAAAGTGATAAAAAGCATATTCTTTGATGCTAATGAGAAAAAGTAGCGGGTTTCTTTTGAAGACTATATGTCGGAATTACTAAATGTTTGACACCCAACAGCTGGGATCGGAATGTAGCTTAGTGGTAAAGCGCTCGGCTGATACGCGGTCGGTCTAGGATCGATCTCCGTCGGTGACACATTGGGCTATTCTCGTTCCAGCCAGTGCACCATAACTGGTTTATCAAAGGTTGTGGTATGTACTATCTTGTCTGAGATGGTGCATATAAAAGATCCATTGCCATTAATGTAACAATGTATCGGGTTTCCTCTCTAAGACAATGTCAGAATTACCAAATGTTTAATATCGAATAGCCGATGATTAATAAATGAGTATGATCTAGTGATGTCGTTAAGCAAAACAAACTTTAAACAAACTTTCTAGTAGCTAGTGATTAATTATTCCATGTACTCTAGTGGTGTCGTTAAACAAACTTGTAACATTACTGCATGTTCTTTGTGTTGGTGAGTCTAGGTTTTGTTTTGTTTGTACGAGTTCAAACGGCAGGAGGTTCGAATCTTGCTTTGCGCAAAGAATATTGTAAATTGTATTGTTCACTTATAGTCGAAGCATAAAGTTCGATGAACGTTTGAAAAAAACAAATCACAGTTATGACCAAATGGTCAGCCACCGGCGGGTTTATATATTAGTCATTTGCTACATTTTTCATTAGTAGCAACGGATCTTTTATGTATGCACCATCCCAGAGACAAGATAACAAATACCACGGCCTTTGATATACTTGGTCAGTGATCAACATAACGTAGCAAACGAAAAAAAAACCCAACCCAAACTTTGATTGACAAATCAGTACGAGGGGTGATTGATAAGTTCGTAGCCCAAGGTAGAAGGAGTCAGTTTTAGAAAGAAAGAAAGAAAGAAAGAAAGAAAGATGTGTTTTATTTAACGACGCACTCAACTTTATTTTATTTACGGTTATATGGCGTCAGATATATGATTAAGGACCACACAGACTTTGAGAGGAAACCCGCTGTCGCCACTTCATGGGCTACTCTTTCCGATTGGCAGCAAAGGATCTTTTATTTGCGCTTCCCACAGACAGATTAGCACAAACCATGGCCTTTGTTGAACCAGTTATGGATCACTGGTCGGTGCAAGCGGTTTACATCTACCCACTGAGCCTTGCGGAGCACTCACTCAAGGTTTGGAGTCGGTATCTGGATTAAAAATGGCATGCATCGACTGGGATCCGAACCCAGTACCTACCAGCCTGTAGACCGATGACCTAACCACTACGCCACCAAGGCCGGCAAAACTCTTAGTCCAGAGGTCATGGAGCAGACGAATACCTTCTGTGTAAAAAGCGCCATTTTGGGTCCCTAGAAAGTGCTTCACAACATTCATAACATCATCATCTGTGGCAAAATTATTACCACCGAGTTTCTTTTCCATTTTCGGGAAGAGATAGTAGTCAGTGGGAGTCAAATCAGGAGAATAGAGTGGGTATTCAAGAAGTTTAAATCCACATTTCTGGATAGCAGCCATGACCCCTGTGGACGTGTGTTCCGGAGCATTGTCCTGGTGGAGGAGCACTCCTCTTGTCAGCTTTTCCCACGCCGAATCTACTTGATATTGTCCCGAAGATCAGCATAGTAGGCCCAGGTGATAGTGTGACCCTTGTCTAGGTAGTCCACCAACAGCATTCCTTCTGCATCCCAGGAAATGGAGGCCATCACCTTGCCACATCACAGTCTTGGCTTTCTTGGGAGGCGGAGAACCTGGGTGTTTCCACTGCTTCGATTGTTGCTTCGTCTCTGGTTGGAAGTGATGGACCCAGGTCTCATCCATAGTCACAAATAGCCGAAGAAAACAGTTGTGTTCCGCCTCAAAAATGGCAAGATTTTCCCTTGCCGAGTCCGTTTCAGATCAGGTCCATAGAGCTTTGGGACCCAACGTACTGACACCGTGGCCATTTGAAGCTCGTTGTGGATGACTGCATGGATGCGTTCCTGGGAAATACCCAACTGAGTGGCAATGTAACACTCCGTTATTCGTCTGTCTGCCATGATGATGTCATGAATTTTGGCAATGGTCTCCTGTGTGGTGAAGGTGACTGGCCTTGTCGGACGAGGGTCGTCTTCCAGACTTTCCCTGCCACGTTTGAATTCAGAAGCCCACTTCTTCCCCATGTTGTATGAAAGGGCATCCTCCCCTAGTGTGACTACCATGTCTTCCTTGGGTGTTAAGCCCCTGATACCCAGGTACATCCCGCAAGTATTTAACAGAAGAATTTATTACAAACACACTGACAACATGGATTTGAACAAATACTGTTTAGGAACTACTGACCTTTGACCGGTTGTTTCTGGCGAATTAGTAAATCAGAACCATTATCAAAACGGAACTATTTTCGTTGGCCGAAAATGGCACTTTTTTTTTTCTTTTTTCTTTTTTTTTTCGTTAAAAAAAAAATAAAATTATATTGCGTCCCTTGGATCGCCTTTTTTCATACTATGGAAATTTAATTTTTACTTAGTTTATCAAGATTAACCTATTTATTTCTCAGCCGAATGTTTTCTAAACTGCACACAAAAATAATATATTTCTGCTATTACCAAAACACTTTAGTTTCCTTCTTACGTCAAACCAAACTGAAATTAGTTACCAAAAAAAACATTTGTGTCGGAGAATGGGATGGACTGGTATAGAAATAACTGCATTTTAATGTATTAGGGAAAACAGTGTTACAAGGTAATAAATTATTAATACAGTTGGGGTGTTTTTTTATCGAAGGGCGGGCAGCATAGCCCAGTGGTACAGTGCCCGCCTGATGCGCGGTCGGTCTAGGATCGATCCCCGTTAGCTAAGCACTGGGGGTTTTCTCGACATAACCATATGTCCGACGCCAATATAACCGTAATTATAATGTGTTGAGTGCGTCGTTTAAAAAAATAAAATAAAAGAAATAAAAAAATAATATTTTTTTATTTTTTTTATCGAAGGTATCATCGTTAACAACTTGTAGGCAGTTTCAACCAAACATTTTAAAATTTCTGGTTCCGTTCAAGTCACATAGCCATAGATTTTTATTCAGTTTTCTCTAATTTGGTTATTTTCGCTAGGGACCGTTATTTTTTTATTTTTTTTACGGTTCTGTTTTCGCTATAACCCGTTTTCGGAATATTACGCTTGTGCAGTTCGGAACTACGAATTCGTCAATGCGGTACATGAATTGTGTATTTGAACTTTTTCATCATCATCATGAACATGGGCGTCCGCAGGTAAGGACAAGGGGGGAGCACTTGCCCCCCCCCCCCCCCCCCCCCCCC